>DXKC01105339.1:0-10288 GCA_031170775.1 Cymbopogon citratus
TGGAATCCGATTCGAATCGCCATCGTTCCTGGTTAGGGAACACTTGACATGGGCTGTTACATCACTACAAACCCCTGAATGTGATGAAGTTGACAGGATGATTTATTTGGCAATAAAAGTTAGTTTAAATCACTTATATATGATGTCTTACCTTTCTTGCAATGTTATATGTTAGTCTTTATCTCTCATGTAGTAATTAGGTAATGATTAAAAGAAGATGCTCACTAATGATTAGAAAGTAAGAAAATGCTATTTTTGCAAAAGGGTCAGCTAGTCCACTATAAAGCCATCATTGCCCTTGGAGTCTTTTATTTTCATTTATGTCGGGTAAGTCTCGCTGAGTACATTCCCGTACTCAGGCCTTTGTTCCCATGTTGTTTTGCAGAAGGTCAAATGCTGCACAACTATTGTATGAACTGCTTTACTCCTGTTGGAGAAGATGTTTAGACAAAAGGGGCATCGTCACCTCTCGTATCCCATCTTTTGCTTTTGCTGGACCACGGTTATGACGGCACTTGGTTTCAAAACTATGGGTTAAGAAAAGACTTCTGCTACTATTTGAATTTGAACTATGGCTTGTAATAACTTTTAAATTCCGTACTCCGATACTTCTATGTAAATTATGTTTGAAGGGATGTTGCTTATGAATGGTTAGCACTAAACTATTACGATCCTGAGCTGTAATATTGTGAAAAGTTCAAAATCCTTCGTGGTTTCGCGGACTACCGGGTTTATGAGAGGTTAAGTATGGAGAACAATCGTGTTCGTGGTTGTTTTCTTTACTTAATTTCTTATAAATTGGGCGGTTCTGTTATAGCCCTGGAGTTAAGCTTTCAGCCACATCCGCCTCGACTTCTGCTAGCGGCTGCATAGCCTGTGGCTTCTACTTGTTGAGCCAAGGCACATGCGCTTCGACTTCTGCCAGCGGCTGACGAGCATGTAGTTCCATCTTGTTGAGCCAAGGTGAATTGCGGAGGCAGTTGGTCTGATGGTAGAGTGTATATTGGGGTTGGTTCGGTGTTGGGTCTCCAATAATGTTCCATCACCGGAGGCATGGCTTGGGATACTCTCGCGAGTTCCATGATGTTGCGCTCTTTACCCTTTTGCAGGCTAAGTGTTTCTACTATATCGTGAGCCTGAGTTATCTGGCACAAGATGTTGTTAGGCATGTAGCTAGCACTTGTTGGACCTACGCGGAGGTGATTGTGTTATCTCTTGATGGTAGGGTGCATCATGTATCAGTGGCTTTGTTGTGCCCTTGTAACATTTGTTAAGTTGAGCGATCTGCTCTTTATTGTGCTATGTTGTATGCAAATATTACGTTGTAATACCTCAAATGCAATAAAGAAATTTCCATAAAGTTTTGCTCCAGAGGTTTTTTATGTTTGTGAAGGTTGGTCGTCCTTACACTACTGATGTCGGTTTTGCTTTTATTATTTAAATCAGAGGTTCCAATAGTTTTTTCTTTGCTAGAAAGACCATGAGTTCTTTTGCACCAGTTGACCTCCGCTAGCATTTTCTCTCTCAGCGGAGGCTTTTTGCTTTCTAAGTGAGGTATTTATCGGATCCTGAACCTTTGCTCTGGTTTTTCCGATAGCCAACTTGCCTTGGTGCCCGTGTTCACAGGTATTTTTCCAAGGTCTTTGGCCTTTGGAGGTCGCTTTATGTTTTCATTCCCTCATCGAGTCTGAACTTAAGGCGACCTCAGAATTGCGTAATGCGTTTTGTCGAATATTGTAGCTCCGTTGCCAGCTACTTTCGACCATCTTGCCATTTTTCTTAGGGTCCTCTTTATATATTCAGACCTTGATTACAAAGGTTTTGCCTCATTAAAAACCTCACCTCTGATGTGGAGCCCCTGTGTGAGGAACAGAGTACAAAACCTGATTGTGAGAAAAGTAAATTGCGAAAATGTAAAAAAAATTTGACCTCCGCCTTATACCTCCGGTGTTGGCCCTTACAGGTTAGGTATAGAATTTCTTTAGGTTGTCCACATTCCATGTGTGAACTATTGTGTTTCTGTCTCCATTTTGGAGGTGGAACGAGCCCTTCCTGCTAGCTTGCTTGGCTAGAAAAGGTCCTTCCCACTTTGACTGAAGTTTTCCAAGGTGTATAGCGTTTGGTTTCCTTCTGAGGACCCAGTCGCCGTCCTGGATCTTCTTGTCAATGACTTTTCTATTTCTCCAATTCCGTGTCTGTTCTTGGTACCTTTCAATATTGTCGATGGCCTCCAATCTATATGCCTCGATCCTCTCTTTGTTGTATTCTTCGTCTTTTGCCAGCTCTTTTTTGGTTATGCGGAGGCTTTGATGTTTCATTTCCTCCAGTAACATTGCTTCTTCCCCGTATAAGAGCTTGAATGGCGTGAAGCTTGTGGCTCTGGATATGTTTGTGTTGTGTGACCACACAACCTTTGGCAGTTCCTCTACCCACTTCTCCTTTTTGAGGTCATGCAATGTTTTTGGAATTGCCGAGAAGATAATTCTGTTTGATCTCTCGACTGCCCTGTTGCTCTCTGGGTGGTATACTGAGGCGAAGGCGAGCTGAGTGCCGATCATTCGGTAGAAGTCTTTGAACTTGTTAGAGTTGCATTGCTTGCCATTGTCCACGGTAAGTGTTCTTAGCACCCCAAATCTGCATATTATGTTTTGCTAGAAGAACTTTTTCACTAATTCAAATGTGATTGAGGCTAGGGGCTTTGCTTCTATCCATCTTGTGAAGTACTCCACTGCCACTACTACATATTTGTTCCCCCCTTGAGCTATTGGCAAGGGTCCGATGAGATCTATACCCCATCTCTGCAGTGGCCAGGTCGGAGGTATGAGTTGAGTTAATGCTCCAGGTTTGCTTTGGTTAGGTGCGAAGGCTTGGCAGGCTTTGCATGTCTTGACAATTTGAGTTGCGTCATTGATGTGAGTGGGCGAGTAGAAACCTTGGCGTATTGCCTTAGCCGACAACGCCCTGGGACCTATGTGCGACCCGCACACTCCCGAATGAATTTCGTTTAAGAGCTCTTTTCCTTCTGTCTCAGATATGCATCTTAGCAATGGTTGCACTACCCTTTTTTTTGTACAAGTTTCCTTCTATCAACGTGTAATTCCTTGCATGGGTGGCTAGCTTGATTGAGCTTGCCTCATCTATTGTTACATGTATCCCATTGATATGATCTATTATTGGCTGTCTCCAATCTTCATTTTGGACTAGGAGCACCTCCACAAATGCTTTACTTAGCTTGGCGTTTGCTAGCTGAGTCAGCTCTTGATAGAAGGTGCCCGGAGGTACTTCAACATTGTTTGCTGCTGCCTTCGCAAGTTCATCTGCCTCTGAGTTCTCCCCTCTTGGGATGTGCCTTATGGTGAAGCTTTGGAACCTTTTCTCTAGGCCTCTAATCACTTCAAGGTACTTGGCCAGCTCTGGTTCTCTGGCCAAGTAGTCTTTCTCGATGTGACCAGCTATAACTTGTGAATCTGTTTTGATCAAAATGTGCTTTGCTCCTAAAGCTTTTGCCTTGTTTAGCCTAAGGATTACACCTTCGTACTCTGCTATATTGTTTGTTGATTTGAAGCATAGCCTTGTAGCGAACTTGAACTTCACTCCCGACCCTGATATGAGCATGGCGGAGGCTCCTGCTCCCTGGACCCCCCATGCTCCATCTGTGAAGAGAGTCCAAAGTTGTACCTCCACTGGAGGTTCTGCCTGAATCGGAGGTACCCATTCCGCTATAAAATCTGCCAGCACTTGAGACTTGATTGCTGTCCTTGCGACGAATTTGATGGTGTACTGCGATAACTCTATTGCCCATTTGCCGATTCTGCCCAAGGCCTCTTTATTACTAAACACATCAGCTAAGGGCTGTGAGGTGGGTACCAATATTTCATGGTCCTGGAAATAATGCCTGAGCTTCCGTGATGTTGAGACTACTGCATAGGCTATCTTTTTCTAGCTCTGTGTAGTTGAGTTTTGCCCCTTGGAGTGGCTCGGATACATAGTACACTGGTTGCTGAACTTGCTTTATGCCTTCTTCCTTTTCTTGGACTAGCACTACGCTGACCACATGTGCGGAGGCAGACATATATAGTAGCAAGGTGGCATTTGTCTCTGGGGCAGTGACCATTAGGTCTTTTGTCATGTACTCTTTTAGTTGTTTGAACGCCTCCAATTGCTGACTGCCCCCATTCAAATTTTTCTGCACCCCTTAGGATTTTGAAGAATGGTAAACTTCGTTCTGCTGACATAGAGATGAACCTGTTTAGAGCTGCGAGTCTCCCTGCAAGCCTTTGAACTTCTTTTCTGTTTGATGGTTCTGGCATCGCGATTACAGCTTTTGTTTTGTCTGGGTTTGCTTTCAGTCCGTCTGGTCTGACAATGTATCCAAGCATTTTGCCTCGGCTTACACCGAATATGCACTTTTCTAGGTTCAATTTCAACCCTGCTTCTCGGAGGTTTGCGAAGGCTTCTTTCAAGTCTTCCAGGTGATCTTGAGGTTCTTTGCTGACCACTGCTAAGTCATCGACGTATGCGATGACATTCTTCTGCAGTTGGGTTCCGAGCACCACCTTGACCATCCTTGCAAATGTTGATCCTGCATTATTGAGGCCTTCTGGCATCCTCACAAAGCAGTAAGTCTCGAAGGGAGTCGTGAAGCTTGTTTTTTCTTCATCTTCCTTTCTCAACCACAGTTGATGTTAGCTAGAGAAACAATCCATTAATGAAAATCGTTTGCAACCTGCTACTTTATCAACTGATGCATCTATTCTTGGCAGTAGAAACGGGTCTTTTTTGCATGCTTTGTTGAGGTCTGTGAAGTCAATGCCCATCCTCATTTTTCCATTTTTCTTTGGCATAAGAACCACATTTGCCAGCCACTCTGAGTGTCTCACTTCTCTGATCACCTTGGCGTCTAATAGTCGCTGGACCTCAGCCTTCGCGGCTAGAGTGCACTCCTCTGACATTTTCCTCTGCCGCTGCTTTTTTGGTTTAACATTTAGGTTTAGGTCTAGGGTATGCTCTATGACATCTCGGCTCACCCCTTGCAAATCTGATGCTGACCAGGCAAATATGTCTTTGTTTCTTGTCAGCAGCTCTAGCAGGTCTTGTTTTTCAGCCTTCAAAAGATTTGCTGCAATACTTACTTTCCTATTTAGCACTACTTCCTCTAAGGGTATGACTAGTGCCTCTACCAGCCTACCATGTCAGTTTTGCCTACTCGCATGTCCTCGGGCTTTTCCAGCACCGCCGCGTTTATGTTTCTTTGTGATTTGTAGATTGCCCTTTCTATGTTTCTAGCCTCTTTCTGGCTTCCTCTAATGGTTATGACCCCGTGCAACGCTGGCATTTTCATACAAAGGTAGCCCATGTGGATGGCTAGGTTGAACTTGTTCGCGAACCCTCTGCCTAGGATTGCGTTGTAGGGGTAGTATAAGTCTACAACATCGAATGTTATGTACTCTGTTCTTGCACAGTCTCCATCTTGGAATGGTATTGGTAATGAGATCTTTCCCAAAGCTTCTATTTTCTTGCCTCCGAATCCTATCAGGGGGTGTCCAGAGGCTGTAGCTGATTTCTACTTAGTTTCATTTGATCAAATACATCGGTGAAGATTATATCTGTGGAACTTCTGGAGTCTACCAGAATTCTGTTTATCTCCCAGCCCGTGATGTTTGCCTTGATGACCATTGCATCTGCGTGGGGATAACTTTCCAACTGGAGGTCGTTCTCATTGAAGGTGAGTGGCATCTTGGACTACTCTACTGATCTGAAGGCTTCTTGAACTGCCACATTGTTAACAAGTCGGAAGTGGTCTTTCTTCTGCTTTTTGGACTCAAATTCTATCGCTGGACCTCCGGCTATTGGTAGTATCATCCCGATAGTTGGGAGTGCTGAATGGGGATTCATCTGATTTTCAATCGGAGGTTCCGCCTTCAGGGCAATCGTGTTGTTCAAATTTTGCTGCAGAGGCGGTGGCAGAGCTTCAAACTGCCTCTGTGGTTGTGGCGGAGGTTGCCCAACTTGTGGAGTGTCGATAGGTGTGATTTGCGGAGGTCTTGAGTTTATGTAAGTTAAACCACTTTCTAGCCTGCTACTGGCGTAAGGGTTGTACGACTGAGCCTGGTTGTATGATTGTGCTTGTTGTTGGGTAGGTCTCCAAGCTGGGAGTGTGCTCAGGAAATACTGGCTTGCATAGCTTTGCTGGGGTAAGTGGTTAATGTTGTACCCCGGGAAGCTTGGGTTGTACGGCTGATGCCACTGTGGCGTATAAGTGTGGTTTACTTCTCTGGGAGCTTGTTGCAGGGCCTGTTGCTGAGACTGCTTGCCTTTCATTCTTTCTCTTGTTTTGATGGTCTTTGGGCAATCCTTTGTGTTGTGCCCCTTGTCCTCTCCATGGAAGATGCAGTATGGATTTTTGGGTTTTTGGTTTTTGTTCCAATTCTTGGACTTGTCATTTCTGGTGAAACCCTGATTGCTTTGTTGCTTCTAATTTTGGCCCTGCGGGTTTTACTGGTTTGCTTCTTGTTGCGACTGTCCCCCTTGCACACTGAATACTTTCTTCTAATTTTGCTAGGTATCTCGCCTATCTTGCCCCTGCGGTCCCTTCTGTTTGTGCTATTTGCATTCTGGTTTCCCCGGCCTTCTCCATCTTCTATGCGCCTCCACAGGTCATCATCTGATCTGCAATACTTTTTGAATTCTTCATGTAACTTGGCCATTGTTGTTGGTTTTTCCTTGCTAGGTGGCTTGCAAATGGTCCAATGCGCAGATCTTTGATCGCTGCCTCTATTGCCACATCGTCAGAAACATCAGGAGCCTTGGCTCTCAAACGGAGGAATCTCTGCAAGTATTCTTTCAGGGGCTCCCCTTTTTGGTGCTTGTTACTGAACAGGTCTGCTGAAGTAAGGCACTCGCTTGAAAAGCCTTTGAAGTTTGCTAGAATCTGGTCGCGAAGGTTCTCCCATGAGTACACGGTGCTTGGCTTCAACATTGTGTACCATGAGAGGGCGTCCCCCTCTGCTGCTATCACAAATGATTTGGCGAGGACGTTGTCGTTTTCGCCTATTGAGGCTATGGCTGCCTCAAAACTCATTATGAACTGTCGGGGATCTGTCTTCCCATTGAACCTTGGAAGTGCGATTGGTTTATAAGTTATGGGCCATGGAGCTCGTTGGAGACCTTCAGAGAGGGGCGATTTGGGATCATGTGATCTTGACACGGCTGAGACTGGTGATGCAGTGGGATGGTGCTGGAGTAGTCCTACCTTCGGGTTTAGGACAGGTACGGAGGTGCGGGCTGCTGTGGTTACATGGGCGGAAGGCTGCTGCATGCTTTATATTTCTGCTTGCAGGATTGCCATTTGTTGTCTCATCTCAGCTGCTTGCTGAGAAGCCTGCATTGCTTTTTCGGTGGCCGCTTGCTGATCTCTTAGCCTGTTTCTTTCAGCCTTCATTCGCTCCATTTCTAACCTAAGCCTGGCGATCTCGGCCTCCGATCCTTTGAGGTCTTGCGGTGTTGGCTCTCTATCTTCCCTTGGGTTGACATTGCCATTGTTCCCCCCCTCATCCTCCTAGGCGGAGGCATAAGTGCTTCTAGTATTTCTCTTTGGCCTTCCGCGGGACAGGCGATCCGATGCTTCCGCATCAGCGGAGGCTTGAGGCATCTTTGTAGTTTTCCTTTTGGCCATCAGTGAGTGAATCTCTCGGCCAGACACAGCGGTGGGCGCCAACTGTTGGAACACGGTTCCAGCAGGTTTAGGTGACAAGACGCCCGTCAAATCACTATGTTGAAAGGGTAGTTCCGAGGTGGGTCCCAAGGTAGGCTAAAACGCAACTACCAAAGGACCTCTCTCTTTACAACAGCAGCAACTGCTCGTATTTATAGCTGCTCACCTACCAAGCTAGGGTAGAATTACAACCTTGCCCCCCAAACAGGAAGGAAACCCTAGCTTCTTCCCCTATGACAAGTGGAGCCGCCAGTCCTCCCGGTAATTTCGTCCATTGGCACCGGTCTTGTGATTACATGGGCCGTACAGCCCTACTGGACTCTCCACAATGGGCCAGCCCAATCCAATCTTCAGCTTACCTCCTGCTTGAGAGCCTCCGGTGGATCAGTTCCTCCGTGGCTCTGCTCAGAGCCTTCGTGCAGCCTCTCATCGCCCGGCGGTGACAGCGGAGGCTGCCCGTGTGGTCGTGTCCCCGTCCGGCCTTCCAGGACCGGGGAACCTCTGCCCGGGCGTCCGGTGCCTCCGCCCGGCCTCTCGTCACCACGGCGAGTCGGCGGGGACTCTTGCTGAGGTAGCCTTCCCTGGCGGTTCCCCGAGACTAGGGAGCCTCCGCTTGGGCACCTCTGCTAGGGCCGGCTCGGGCATCCTTGGGTTCGCCCGAGCAAGCTCCCCGATTTGGCTCCTGCGGCCCTCGTCGGAGGCCGGTGCCTCCGTCATGCCTCCGACTATGCTAGCTGTACAGAGAAAACAAAGATCTGTGTGGATCGTCAGATTGGTTAGATAGGCTAGAGCCGCTCCCTCCAGTGGGACTATTTTTCTGAGAACAGAGAAGCCTACATGGGCCTCTGCATCTCACCCCCAACAATACCAAAAGTATAGACGTCCGGTTTGTTAATTGATTTATAAAAGTTCTGTAAATGCTAACTACAGAGGCGAGTGTCTTACAAAGGCCGCTCGCCCCACTGCAGATTTATTGAAATGGTTTACTGACAAAAAGTTCCACCCTACGGCTTTACAGAAGAACTTTCACTCAGAACTAAGTACATTTTGATTACCTTGCCAAAGCCAATCTCTGTCTTGTCCAACGTATGGATGATCTGCACAATACTGGGCCTTTTCTGGCTATCCTCTTCCATGCAGGTCAATGCCATCTCAGTGCATGTCTCTATTTGGAGGCAATATAATTCGAAGGAACGACTGCATGTTTCTGGTAAATTACTCCTCCAGATTTTTTTTACCTAAAAGGGCAAACTGTTAATCATGGCTGATACCATCCAAATGTAAATGTGACACTGTATTAGTAGATTAATAAAATATGATCTTCTTAAAGAGAAAAATCGTTACTCACAAAATCAATAAACTCATCATTAGGCACGACCGCACGTATCGAGCAGCCCTGAGGTCCTGACACTATCTCCGTCATCATCACACCCAGGCTGAATATGTCATACTTTTTGGAAATTTCACCTCTGTCGATGTATTCTGGTGGCTGGTACCCACTGCATTGCATCAAATACAACTAATTTATAATCTGCACAATTTTTAGTGTAACAGAAGGGATATGTCCACATGAGGTATTCAGCTTACAGAGTTCCTAGGGGCTTTGTGTGGTTCGTGTTAGTTCTTCGTTAAAGATCTTGGACAGACCAAAATCTGCAATCTTTGGCACCATGTTCTCATCTAATAGTATGTTACCAGGTTTTAAGTCCAAGTGGTAAATAGGTTGTTTCAATTCCTCATGAATATATTTTAGACCGTTACAAATCCCTTCAATAATTTTGTATCGTGTATGCCAGTCAAGCTTATCATCTGCCACTTAAACAAATAAATTAGTAATCAAAATACATATATACATGACAATTTCCATTCATGGCATACCAAAGATGGTGCAGCTGCATACCAGAAAGATGATTTTGAAGGCTCCCATTTTGCAAATACTCAAGGCAGAGTGCAATATGTATGTTTTCAGCAGTTACTTTCATTCCGTGGAGGTACTGAGATGTTCTTTCTATTTCAAAGCAATAGCCAAAAATCTGTACAACATTTTGATGCTTAAGCATAACGAGTTTATTAAACTCATTTCGGAATTGCCGGATACCAAGATCTGGATTGTCATAAGAAAGACTGATCTTCTTCACAGCAACAACCTCTTTGGTTTCAGCAACTCCCTGTTAGAGAAAAGAACGTTATCAGTACACCCTGTAAAAGGAAAGAATGTTTATAAGTACTCCCTGTGAAACAAAAGAATGAAAAGTGTAAACTCCTGGTTTTGTGTTTTGCTCATTATTGTCAAGAATTTGACCATGATGCTGCTTAGTGGTTGACTGAACTTCTTAATACTATTTTTCACCTTAAAATCCTACAGATAATTTTTTTATTTACCTTATAAACAACCCCAAATGCTCCTCTACCAAGTATCCTTTCATCGGAGAAATCATCTGTAATTTGTCTTAAGAGTTGAAATGTCACATCCTCTGGTTTCATACTTAGCTTGTTTGGTAGCTCGCTGTCCTTGCTGTTCTTGCTGCTGTAGAGTTACAAAGACCCTTGGGTCGTAAGCAGCTGGATGGAGAC
>DXKC01105371.1:0-11933 GCA_031170775.1 Cymbopogon citratus
CTAAGGTCCCATGTGCGTAACCGTTGGATGGAAAATCTAGTGCGATCGGACGAACGAGATCTGTTAGGGGTGGCCTCCAATTCTTACGCTCTTTTAATAGATAGATGTGATGTCTTCTGTTTTATTTTTGCATGACACTTGGTGGTGCAAGCATTTGTGCCTTATCCCCCAGTCTTTTAATGGATCCACGCGTTGCCGCGGGTATGGAGGAGTGTATTCCCCATGCGTTGCTGCAATGTGACGACATATGCATGCATCGAAGTGTGTTCACATCCAATTTAAGTTTGTAGCGCTGCAAAGGAGAATGGTTCATGTTTGAGAAATAGTACAGTCAGGATTAATGTACATTTCAAAGTTGTATGAAGCTAGTGATTGCGAAAGTAATTCACTGGTAAATTTATCTTCCATTAATTAAACAATAGTAGTTGGTGCTACTGATGGGTGTTATGTATATCTACCTAAGCAAGACCTTAATTTGGCCGGGCTCTTAAACATTGACAATGAGATGTCCATGATCATGTGAATTTTGCATAGCTCTTGCATTCTTCAAACCAAGATAAAAAAGCTGAAATCGTTCATGTACACAATGCTCATCATGACGACGAAGTGACCAAAAAAACTGATCTCTAAGACTTTACACATACTATGACTATGATCCGATGCAGGATTCATGTTTGAGCGATTGACAAAGAAACTGGAATAGTGACCACAGGTTACAATATAAAATACTCGCCGAGGATTTTATAAGCGTCAGCATATGGGAAAGCAAACCATCACTGTGAACTTGTCACACAGCGTTGAGGGAACACAGCCCAGTGCCCAGCAACCGGGGATCGCATCTACTTATAGGTGTCGTCCACGATCTTGTTGAGGACGGAGGATCCGATTGATGGTTCGGAACGCCCGCCTCGCCGGCCGCCGATGCGGTCGATGGCGCTGTCCCAACGACAGGGCAGCGGAAGGAGCCTAGCATGAGCACGCTCTCCTCTACTGGCGTGTCTAGTCCAGCCCACATCCCGATCACTATCCACCTGACAATATCCCTGTGAACTCACCGAGGATCTTGCTGATGTGCACAACGCTAGCACCAGCGCGCGGCCGTGGCGGTACAGCTCCACTCTCCAGAGCAGCCACTCCACCTCCTGCTCTAGATCCTCGTCGGCGTACCTATCATGACGCGGCTCTGTGGCCGCCGGCGGACACACGCACGAAGATCAAAAGTTTGTAGCAGGCTGTGAACCGGTGACGGAGCCATCTGATCATCGCTGGATGTGGCAATAAATAGTCTTGATGCGTGTCATGACTACCCAGTTGAAACGACAGAGGAAATTGATGGTGGCATGGAGAAACCAAGAGACGCGGCACAATACATTATGACGATGGCGGAATTCTTGATGACAGGAGGGGGAAGCGAAGAGACAGGTGACGTGGGACCAAGTGGGGTGAGATGACGTGGGAGAAGCGGATGACGTGGCACAAGGATATGCTAGAGAATTAGGCTAGTTGGGTTCAGCTTTATAGGAGTTATAGATAACACACACAATAATATCTTTTTTTGGAACATCTTGGGGATCAATTCCCAAGAGAAATGGAATGCCATTAAAGAAAAATGAAAGTGCTTGTTCCAAATAGTAGCATCTTTGATGGTACAGTCATTCAATCAAGTTGGACAATCACCTTCCCTGCAACCTTTATGCAACCCCTATCAAGGCCAGTCTCTTATCATATTCCTTTTGTGCTGCACACAGGAACAAGCATCCCCAAATCTAAAATGTTCAGGTTTGAAATTTTTTGGATGGATCACCCTAGATTTGTAGATCTTGTCAGCCTTCATAGGAACAACTCCCCTTTTTATGCCAATGCAGCCAAGCACCTGGTAGTGAAACTCAAGGAAGTTAGAGCTGGAGTCAAAGCATGGAGCAAATATCTACTTAACAAGCTCATCTACAACTGTAATTGGGTCCTTCTGCTGTTGGATGGACTTGAAGACCAGAGAATACTATCTAGACTTGAATCAGCTTTCAGAACCTTAGTCAAGAACCACCTTGCCAATCTATTTGACTCCTAGAAACAGGGAAACTCTGTAAGATGGGTGAAATTTGGAGATGAAAACACCCATTTTTTCATACCATGGCCATAATTGCCCATAAAAGAAACTTTATTGTCTCGGTGGCTCGTACCTGACCAAAAATCAGGGGCTCGTACCCGCCACAAAATCACAAAAACTTAACATGGAAGATCACAGCATCCATGCAAACCGGACCACGGATGACGCATCATCCCGTGTCTTCTCCTGATACTCTGCTGCCTACATCGGCATCCTAGTAGGAATTATACATCTATCTAACGGGGTGTGGAATCCAGTCTACCCATATAGACATGTTGTTGTACGTAATATCTAACCAGGTGAGAGGGGCTACGAACCGGACCTTATGCAACCGAGGTGAGTATCTCCCGCAGGAACCCACGCAGGCAGACCTGCGAAGGCAATCTAGCTCATAAATTATGTCCACCCGCCCCATGTCTAAAGTATATCAGATTTTACCATTATTATCCTTTAAGTTCATTCATAATATCGAGACAAGTTAACCAATTAATATTCATAGCATAATAATCAAGCTCTAAATTTTGGATAATAATTCCATAAATCATACTAGTTGTAAATAATTAATTAAGCAAGATAGGCCCACGCGAGCACACTCGTCAGACCTCTCTGTCTCGTCTTCCTAGTTCAGGATTTCGGATTCAGGCGATTCGCCGCACGCACTCGAGACGGCGGAGTCGTCGGGGAGGCGAGCACGAGCACGGCGTGGTGAAGTCGTGAGGAGAAGAAGAATTCGAGGGGAGCTAGGACTTGCCTTCTTTGTTGTCCTCATCCGGCACTTCTATGTAGTCGGGGTCATCTGGCTCTTGGGATAAGACTACCGCCAAACCACAAAAAAGGGGGAAAGCAAACATAGAACAATATGTTGGTGACAGGTGCAATGCGTAGAGCTAGATTTTAGATGAATCTTGGAAGTGGTTTCACCTAAAACGGAGCCCGGATGCAAAAGATATGCATTTTAGAAGTTTATTCTATAATTAATTTAATAAGCAATATTCTATATGATTTTTCCTGTGCATGAAAATATGAACTAACTACATGATTAAATTCTATAATGCACCTAGTTATTTTATAAATTTTCTAGGAATTTTCTACATTAAGAAAATAGTTTTTTAGGCCTCTGTGTACAATTGTTGTGTGTACCTAGCAATTTTTAAAACTAGATCATACCCACACACCGCCGCGGGAGTTTGTAGAAGGATTTATAGGTAGTTTTTTTATTCATGTTGAAGTGTCGGTAATTATAGTTTAGCTAATTTTGATTAAAGTATGTATAAGAAAATATAATAATGCTTGTGTATGGCATGACGATAAATTAAATGGAATCCATCCAAAAAAGAATAAGTCGTATTCATGAAAATACATCATTGGATCAATATGATGAGAGTACTAATGAGATTTATTATTGTAATTAAAAACTATATTTCTAATTCTAGGTTGTACAGTGCAGCGGGAAGGTCGCATGCATTGTTGACCATATTCTGCATATCACTACAAGAAGTATGTTGTTTTTGACATTTTATTTATGTCACAATATATGGAATTAATGTGACAACTTAAGGTTTATGACATCCAGTTGATGAAAATTCGAACGTCAAAAAACCCCTGTCACAAATTGATGATGGCAAAAGAAACACGGCATAATTAGAAAAGCAGCATAGACGACACGATATTTGCCATTGCCGGCGAATACACAATGCGGGAGTGTTCAAAATACACTTAGCTTTTGGCCAAGGTGATGCCGCCTCCCGGTGCCTACCGTGGAGCCACGCAGTGAGGACCTCCTTCGTGTCGTGGCACCTCGCAGGGCGAGAACCACTCCCCGGCATGCACAGGACTTGAGCGGCATGCCGACGCATGGAGGAGGCCAAGAGGGCGGAGCAGCTCCGATGAAACAGCATTGGCACACGTCGAAGTCTGCAAGATGGTGAGACAGAGCGGCTCTGTGCCAATGTCCCGTCGCATCTTCAATTGAAGAAGGAAACAATCAAATTTAATTAGAAAGCACAAGGGATTGAAAGGACCAAAGGTTCCTCCTGAGAAGGGAACTTCCTTTCTTCTTAAAGCATCTGGGAAGGAAACGATCTGAGAAGGTTGCTATATATACACATCCTTCCTGAATCGCAGTCGACGTTGGCCATTTGAATTTAATTAGAAAGCACAAACGATCCTCTTGAGGTGCTTATATATACACATGTTGCTAGCTCGTCCATTTGATCACTAACTGAATCGCAGTCGACGTTGGCCAGTCTCTTGAACTTCCAGAGAGCGATCAGCACTAATAGGATGGACGCTTTGGCTTGTCCATTTGATCACTAATTGAATCGCTGCCGACGTTGGCCAGTCTCAACTTCCAGAGACCACCGATCAACACTAATAGGATGGATTACATATACATAGTGGCTTGTGAATGTGGGACCGTCGGATGACGTGGCTCTCTGAGATTTCAGAGAATTCTTTGTAGTGGGTTCCTCCTATTTAGTTATAGGAGATAGGAGATAGGAGATAGGAGATACGAGATTTACCCAATGCTGGTGTGAGTGTAACGTGCGTGTGTGTATGACAGGTGGGGCCATTGCGCTGATGGCATCAGGCCACGGGCCCACGTGCCCCAGAGAGAGGGGGACGGAGAGGAGATGAAGGGGTGACAATGTGGGGGGTACGACCCCGGATGCCCATGGCGCAAGACATGGGTCAGGCCACTAGGGACGGTCCAGCCCACAAGAAGGCTTGCAGCGCACAGCGCTGCTCGGCATGTACCGCAAGGCATCAAGATGATATCCTGATGACAACGATTGATCTATTATGATATGCCGATTATCAGATTCGATGTAAAGATTATCGCCTGCCGATTGTACCTCAGATTTAACCGACCTGTAACCCTACCCCCGGCTATATAAGGGGGTAGGGATGCCCATGGCACAAGACATTACGTCACGCTGACGGCCTTAACCTATATAAATCTTGTATCTTGTGACTCTGTTACCATCTCGTTCCTGTTCACGCTCATCTCGACGTATAATCTATCATCATGGGGATCCCCCTCGGTGGACTGCCACGCATCTATTGTCGATAGACGTGGAAAGACGGCGTCGACCAGGACGGCGTTACCGCCCGATCCCACGCATCAGTGAGAGAAAGGGGAGAGGGAGGAGACGGCGACGGACAGCGACGTTGTCCTGACGCCGGAATAGGGGAAGGAAGGATCGAGCTCGCCAGTGGCGTCGAGGCTCGAAAGGGGAATAAGAAAGGTGGGCGTTGTTTGGGAGGCCCATTCGCAGCCCTGGAGAGGATTGCCGAGGACAAAGAGCTCCCGCAGTGATGGCGGCGGCTCGACGGCACCCGTGCAGGGGCAGCGAAGCATGCAGATGGCCCTAAGGGTTGTATCTTAAACAACTAACTAGTGCTACGTCATCCTGGGTGCTCGATGAGTACATTGTGACAGCTATTAGGCACAGCCGAGCCCAACCGGTGGCTAGCCCACGACGGCAGCGGCTCTCCGAAGATGAGCTCCGGGGCCACAACCATGTAGGCCATCCAACAGGCTACCAACTGCAGCAAAAGATAGTGGACAGGACGGAGAGCGTACTTGCTCGACCAATCGACCAATGATGCAGCAGAGAAGGAAGGAGAGGGCGGCTCCAATGGCATCGCTAGAGCCTGAGTTGGGGGAAAATGGGGCAGAGCCCGAAGGAGGAGCGGAAGAGGAAAATGGAGGGGGGAGATGAGATGTTCTAGCTCCCGACGGAACTGGAGGTGGAAGGGGCGAGGTCGGAGCGCTACTGGCTGGGCCTATTTATAGGCAGCCATGGCGGTGCTGGTGGTGAGATATTTCGCTCAACCTTTCCGTGGTGCGCGCATTACCCAAACCCTCTAAGGTGGTTCACCACAGTGCCCCCCTGACCGCACGCTCGGCAGCATGGCCTTGAGCTTATCCATGGCGGTATGGCCGTGGTGAGCTCGTCGCCGCGTGTCGAGGTGTGTCACTAGGTGAGAGGGTAGGTGTCTAGTGGGGCCGGGAAGCTTACCGTCGGCACGACCGAGCTTATCCACTCGCGGGGGGAGGGGGCCAAGGTGGTAGCGGTATGGTCAAGGTGGGGAGGCCGCGACGCGATATTAGGACAACGATGATGACAGGCGGCCCTAGCTCATCAGCTGGAGGGAGAGAGGAGGCGAGCACGACATGGGCCGGGGCATGGTGCAGGGCTGGCCAGGTGTGGAGGAAAGGAGGGAGAGGGGTGCTGCTGCGCTGCGCCGAAAGGAGGAGAGGGAGAGGTGGAGCCTGGGTGGCCCTTTTCTATTTTCTTTCTTCTTGCCTTTTTCCTAGATTTGAATGCTATGAATTCAAATGCTTTTGAATTTAATGCACATGTATGAATGCAATGTACACCACCATATGTTCAACAAGCCAAGCAAACAACCATTCAAGCAATTCTTCACTCAAGGTTTTGTTTCAAGCCAAGCAAACAACCATTCAAGCAATGCTTCACTCAAGGTTTTGTTTCTAGGTTAATATTATTTCTATTTAAAACTATATTCTATGTTGTGAAAATTTTATATTTATGTAAAGGCTTTTAAAAGTTCAAATTTTAAGTGGTTTTCAAAATAGGTCAAAATTCAGGGTGTTACGTCATGCAGATCGAGAGCTCCTGGCCTACTGCTACCCCTCTCACATCCCTAATGTTGCATTTGGCCAGTGAGGAAAGCTGTCGTGGCCATGGATGCCGATGGGGATGGGACGGAGATAGGAGCTTGGCCTTCCCCAAATCTTGCTGGTCCTCCTCTTGTTCTTCCTCTCTTGCACTATTTTGCTAGATTTGGTCGTGATGGTAACGGGGATGCCCAGGATTTTTTAGCGCCTGGATGCCTAGGTGACGACTAGGGTGATGCCTACGCAATGACTTGAAAACCATGCTATAGCGGTTCGGTTACGTTCGCTTTAAAGACCGTTCATGCAATCATACCAGTAAAAATTAACCGGTTGAACCGAAGGTTTTTTATGAACCGGCGAACCATCTAGTTTTTATATTTTTTTTAGATTACACAGTATAACGCAGAACCCACAACACGCACGCACACTCACCCTTATGAACACACGTACGCAAACACGAACACCTCCGAAAGACTGGACCAGAAGATCTTGAAGTTCATGAAGTTGCCACAGGCGCCACACTGTCGACGTGGATGTCACCTACCACTTAATGCATAGCGCCATTAAATCTTGAAATAAATCCAGGAAAATGCGAGCACCCGTGCCAAGTCGAGGACTTGAACTCGAGTGGACAGGTTCCACCATAAGGAAGCCAACAACTCATCTATAATCAGTTCACATCTAGTTTTCATATGAAATAGCCGGCTCAGGTCTAGTGGTGCGCATGCATGTGGTTCTGGGCCCCCGGTGATTTGAAATCATTTTTTTTCGAAAGCGTGCCTTAGCATTAGCACGTGCTTCATTAAGTAGAAGTTGGAAATTACATAGGATTCACAAGTAATCCAAGGATTACCAGCGAATCCCACAGGCACATTCAAAATGATTTGAAATCATTTTGAATTTAGATCAAAACCAATCATCACAGTAAAATATATGCATCAGCATGAATGCAGGCATGTCTTTAAGAATGATCTCTGTTGCCTCCTTGATGGACATTCCCACAACCTCGGGCCATGATGTCTTGTTCTTGCCACCTGTAGCACCCACGACAGTGGAACTCATCTTCAGTGATGGATTATATTTTTCAATCAATCTGCATGCACAAATATATGGACATATAGAAGGAGGGGGAATCAGTTTAGCAAGAGAATCAAGTAGATATCATCATTGATCAGGAATGTATCGAAACTACTTGAGCTCACCAAGGTGAACTTCTTGTCAATGAAAATGGCTATGTGTTGCGCTGTTGTGGCTATGTGAGACCAGTGGAGTAGTAGTAGTTTATATTTATAGACCCATCCAACTGGCTAGAGGAGAGGGCAATGATAAGGATGTACAAAAAAAAGGACCAGTCAGCCCCGGTAACAACTAGCTTTGTTTGCTAGTTATAGCGAATCATGATAAGGATCATACTGTCATCTGTTGCCACAAAGGTTTCCATGTCACCATTTGTCATTAGTTAGCTATAGCTTTATTCGGACAACGGTTTTTATAGAGCGGAGAAGGTTTGGATGAGGATTCAGGGTCATCCACCCTGGAAAGCCATCAATCCATTCTGCATCCTAAGTGAGTCCACATAATCTAGCTTCACGTGAATAAGGGCAAATGAACATGCAACCAAATTCCGGTACCAAAAAAAGATGCCACGTAATTATTCAAAAAAAAAAAAGATGCCACGTCTATTATTTAATGTTTACGTAGATTGTGGTAGGTCCTCAGAAGGAAGAGAAATATGCTGATGGTGCAATAAGAAGCATATGCACACAAGGAAGCTTTTTAAAAAAAAATAAAAAATAATATTTTATAAAAAATAATATATTGTGATCGATGCCACTAAAAGTAATTGAGGTTCCCGGAGACAAACACGTACAGTAAATTTTTAAAAACAATACTTTTTAATGATTAATTGCAAACATAAAAGTTCTGTTATATAAAAATTGGAGATATGGGACCTGTCGGCCTCCCGGGGGCCGACAGGCCCCCTGTCAGCAGCTGACGTCACCCTGCTGCGTCCGCGTGCGAGCTGCCGTGCCCCTGCTGCCCCGGTGCGGCGCTGTGCCTCGCACGCGCCATCATTGTAACGCGCCCGCGCATAAGCGGACGCCGAGCTCTCCGTCCCTCTCTGCTCGCTCTCGCACGCAAGCAGAGGCCACAGCGCCATTGCCGGCCGCCGCAGAGCTCCGCCCAGCCGCAGCCGAGTCCCCGTAGCCGCCGCCTCCTCCCGGGCTGCTGACCCTAGTGCCCTCGCCATCGCATGCCGCGCCCGGCGCACCTCTTCCCCGGCCCCACCGTCGCCGGAGACCGCTGCCGCCGTGGCCGCCCGCCGCAACCTCGGGTACGCACGCACGCGGCCAGGCCGCCTGGAACACACTGGCGGTGTTCTATATTAACATGAAGACTGATACTTGTTGTAATAAGCTCATGAAACAATCGGAAGTGAATGATGTGCAGTGGCAATAAGCAAGTAACAAGACCTACAGCCACCCTGCAGCATTTCCATGTCCTAAACGGCGCCGGAGTACGTCTACCGCCGGCAGTCACCCCTGCCGCCATGCCGCGCCGTCGCCCCAGCCGCTGCCACCAATGCATCTTCTCGGCCCGCACTCGGTTGGTCATCTTCCTCCTCAGTTTCATACCTGCCGCCGGTGCCCTACGCTTGGCCTTCAAGTGCCGCCGCACGACGTCGAATAGCGCGTGCATATTCCCGCCACCGCCACCGCCACCGCGGCGCCTCTTCTCCGGCTCCGGCACACCTACCACCACCGTCCACCTCCTCCTAGTGTTCTTATCTTTCCCTTTCGCTCGGTGGAACATGCTCGTAAGGTACTGCCACGGCAAGCTAAGGTGACCTGCTGCGCCGCGGACGACGCTCCTGGACGAGGGGCCCGCCTCATGGCCGCCGCCGAGGTGGTGGACTGGTGGTGGTGGCGGTGATGGAACGCCGTGGCGATTTTGTCCTTGAGCATCCGCAGCCGCGCCACCGGCTTCTCCAAGATTTCCTGCCGGCGTCATCTCCTCACTGAGCGCGACTCCTCAGGTGCGTACACCGGCGGCGCAATAGTGCCCTGTGGCGCCATCACCGGCGGCGAGTAGTAGTAGGGAGTAGCAAAAGCTCGTGGCGCCGGCGACGTCGTCGGGCTCGTGGTGGGCCTGGTAGCGCCCGATGAGCTTCTGCTGCCGCTGGACATGCTGCTGCTGTACATGTCCGCGCTGGAAACGTCGCTGACATGCCACTCGAAGAGACGGGCCGAGAAGGAGCTTTCCGTTCCCACGTGCCGTGGGGTGGCGCGGCGATGCAGCCTTGACGATGGCCCTAGAGACAACTCGGGTGACACAGAACGCCGGCTGCTGCTACTGCTACTGCGTTCCAGCGACGACCACTGGTCACCACGGCCGGAGCTGCGACGGATGCTGCCCCGGCGGTCGGCAAGCCGAGTACCTCTAGTCACCGAGCCATGTTGCGACGTTCCAGATATGGGGCAACGATGGAGGCTGAGGCTGGAGTGCTGCTGCTGTCGTGCCAGCAATGCAGTTCTCGATGAGCGGTGGGAGGCGCTCACAAGGCTACTCGGCTTCTTCTGGCAATTCCATCTCCGCTTCTAGCTTCTGGCAATTCCATTTCAAAATTAGAATAAGAAATGGATAACTAAACTCACAGACATGTATCTTTCTCCCCCTTTCACCACAAGGAGAATGCCCGGAGGGATGGGAAGACAATGAAGAACAAAGATTGGTTCAGCAACTAACTGTTGTTAAGAAATGATGAACTCGAAGATTGTTCAGCAACTAAACTCAGTTCTGCTGATTGATAAGCCGGCTGATTGGTTCAGCAACTAAACTACCTACGGCAAGAAAACGATCAGGGACAGCAAGGACAAGAGGTGCACACAACACATCAGGGTACAGACACTACACGGACAGGAAACCATCAGGCTTCAGATGAGCACGGCAACATCACTGTACTTCCCCAGCACCTCCCCTTTACAGAATCACTATGCCTACACTACTGCAGGGAATCAGGTGCTACACAGATGCTGCAAGCCTGCAACACAGCCTATTTAACCAACCACTACAACAGGCCGGCTGCACTTGGGGTGTTCATTTTAAACACTCAAATGCACCCACCGCAAACCATTTTATTGCAGGCCAAAGTGACCAACATCACTTCAGTTATGGCGGAAGCAACAGCCATGACTCTTGCAGCAAAGCTGGTTTCCGTGCTTCATCTCCAGGGAACAAATTTTCTCACAGATAATAAACAGTTGGCGTCCTTCTTCGACTCCGCACAATTCTCCTCACCATCAGATCGGACAATCAAGTGGTTCACTAAACAGTTTCTAAATTATAGCTCTGAATTATCATGCAAAATCTTCAAGATTCCAAGAGATTCTAACAGCACAGCCCATTTGCTAGCGAGACAGGCTTCTATAGAAAATGGTTCTGCTTAATCTCTTGTTCTCGCTCTGAACATGTTTCAACGTGCCCCCTCTTCCGGATGCACTGTCCTCTGTACAATGGGAGTGTTTCTCCCTTCTCACAGCTACTAGATGCTGTTAATAAAAGTTTGTTATCCAAAAAAAAAAAAAAACACACACACACACACAAGAACGGCAGCCTCAAAGATTGCAACATTGCCTAAAAAAACAAAAAAATGTCTACAAATCACCTCACCAGCAACAAGAACCAAGAAAAAACTATGTTTATCGGGTTGAAAATTCGAGATTAAAACATTCAGACATCAGGACCACCAGGATTACATGAGACTCAACCATTACTCCATTAGCATAAGAAAATGAACAAAGTCACATTACATACCAAACAGTTCAGGAAAGCTGATACTAATAACTTCAGCTTAACTGTAAAAACGAAGGCAGGCTAGTGCGCCTCAGCTTTATGTTACAACAAAGGCCAAACAGACAACAGGAGGCCACAGCAGCTATACCAACAGATGAAACAGGGTGCTGATGGCCTCAACTTTTCTTTTTAGACAGCTAACAGCTTACTTTCTCCTCACTCTAAGAGCTAAGTTTAATTTGTACAGCAGAGTAACTGACATGCTTCTCACTCCTTCCATCCATCTTCTTCCTCTTTACAGCAGCCTTCGGATCGATCAGACTCACACGCATCACTCCTCCCTTGATTCCGCCACATGGGTGGGGGTCTTTCTGCTACAGAATT
>DXKC01105380.1:0-11342 GCA_031170775.1 Cymbopogon citratus
CCTCTCGTTCTCTCCGTCCCGTCTCCTCCCGACGCGGCGTCCGCACCCCGGGCGACGGCGCCGCCCAGCCAGTAGCGCCGGGCGAGCGGCGCGGCGGCGGCCCTCCACCTCCTTCTCGTCCTCCCCCTCCTCTTCCTGGTCTTCCTCCTCCTCCCGGAGATGGCGGTAGCGCCGCAGTGGCGGCGGGGCGGCGACGCCGTGTGCGGCCCGAGCGCCGGCCGCCATCCCCGCCTGCATCACCGTCGGGTGGCCCTCCTGGTCACCGGTGCGTTCGTCACGTCGCCCTGGACGGACCTCGCCATGGCCGGCCTGCCTAGGGTTTCGTGGGGCTCATCCGAGCGAGCTGCCGCCGCGACGCCCAGTTCTTCGTTGCGCCCTTCGCCAGCAACAAGCACCTAGGTATGCCCACTCCTTCGTGTCCCTTCCTGGTATGCCAAACCGAGCACCCAAACCCTAAGCTTTTTGCTTTTTGGCTATCTGTAATCGGATATGATCTAATTGAAGTTTCTCCATCTCCTACGCTGTGCAGATCCGTGCTCTCTCTGGATGCAAATGGATCAGCCAAGATGTGAGTCAAGGTGGGAAAAAAAGAAAAAAAAATTCTCTTTCACTTTGGATGCAGGCTGTACGGTTTCAAGTAATATTGCTCCATTTGATCTAACCTTGTCACTCTCTTTGAATTTCCACTCATACTTGATTTTGTTTTTGGCTGAATCAATGCAAAGGATCTGGAGGCCAGCCCAGTCCATTACATTGGCAAAGTGATCGGCGCAAACATACCTCCTGCCTCAGCTAAGATGTATTACATTCCTTATTATTGCTCTTGTGTTATCGTATTGTCTTCAGCTAGGCAAATTTAAATATAGCAGCAAACATACCTCTTGCCGCAGCTAGATTTATGTTGCTCTTGCCTCCAGGCTCTTATATACCTTCTCATTCTGAAAACCTGCATTTCTTTACTTCTTAGTAAATTTTGCATTGTGGATTTGGCCCTTAGGTTGCAGACAACCTCACAACCACATTAATTCTGATAGGAAAATACCATCTATTGTTAT
This sequence comes from Cymbopogon citratus, assembly GCA_031170775.1. Classification (NCBI taxonomy): domain Eukaryota; kingdom Viridiplantae; phylum Streptophyta; class Magnoliopsida; order Poales; family Poaceae; genus Cymbopogon; species Cymbopogon citratus. Next base: position 1,056 of record DXKC01105380.1, read on the forward strand.
ATCAGACATGGTCTGCTGACTGCTTGCTAATCACTAGGAAAAAAAAAGAGTAGGTCACAAAAGGAATGGTTTTTTATATCGTTTACAAAACTATGCACCTTTGATTGGTACACGCGGTGCACTCTGCCACATGCCTGCCTGTTGATTTGTGCCACCTTTAGTTTTGTAGTCATTGTTGATTCTTACCTATTTTATTTACCTCTCTTATTACAGATACAAAGAGGTTTTGGTAATGACCTGAGTGAGAACTTACTAAATAACTCACTTTTTAGAGGTTTGTTTCCCTACTTTATCTGCTTCCAAATTGAGTTGCGTTGTCTCTAAGAATTGCCGTTCCGTACTACTTTGCTAATTCCTAATCAGATGAGATGGGCCTTCTATGCAGCTCTTATGCCACTGCATTTACTAATTGCACTTGGCATTTATACAAATCCATACAGGTCTTTGGGCTTGTGCTTTGATCTATATTCTTCTATAACTATAGTATTCAGATAACCATATAGCTGTAGGGAAATATACATATGCTTACAACATGCTGGTTCTTAAAAAAATACTAATTGCAATGAGGATATAGAGGTCTCAGATCTGGAGAATTTTCTAACGGTTACGTGTCATATGTTGCAGGTCAATTTTGCAAAGGCAACACACCGTTGCCACAACTAGATGAGCTGCCATCACTGTTTGAGGATGTTCACAAGGCAAGTGCTGCAACAGGTAAGCTTTTGGGTTCCGCTTTATGTAGTGCAGGTGCAATATGGCCACTTATTTCTTGACATTCACTTGGATGTGGTAGTGAATTATACTACTAGGTACAGATATTAATAATCCTATTACCTACATGGCTCTTATCAGTGTCTCTATTTTGTATTAATTTGACCAGTGTGATAGATAGCTCTATAATTTGCCATCATAGCTCTATAATTTGCCATCACCATTTTTTGGGTCACTCTATATAATCCTTCGGCTTTTTGGGTCATCTTTCATTTTTCTATCTGCACATCTTCACTTTGTTTGAGCTAAATGAAAAAATATATAAATCAAAAGACTTGAAGACAACAGGTAATAGATTATGAGAACATTCGTTTATGTAATTATTTCATTATGGCCTATGCAAATGGCTTTTGGTTATCTTTCATTTTCCTGCCTCCATATTTGCAGTTTGTTTGAGCTAAAGGGAAAAAATTGTATGAATCAAAAGACTTCAGGACATTACCTGATACATTATGAGAGCATTCGTGTAGGTAAGACGTAAGAGTTTCGTTATGGCAAGATCCTTTGTTGGCTACATAAATGTAGTTACAGTTTGATTGGCCATGTACCAATCAGTATATGATGAAACGGAGACATTGAGTGCTCATTCAGCTCTGTTGATTGTTCTTATATGACCTTCTATAGGTTTTTAAATTTCCTTGTCTGCATCGAAAGGTATGATGATATATGCAGCTATTCGATTGGCAGTGTCAGTTGACAACCAGTTGGACTAGGGGAATATACACAGATGTGGTTGCGTCTATTTTGATTGGTGTTAGAATTTTCAGCTTCAGTTTTATTCGTGTTCATAGTGATTTTCTATCTTTCGATTTCCTGTCTGCAACTTGATATGTTTGGGTGATCCAGATGTTTGCAACTTATGTAAGTTGCTATTGCATATGCTACGATTTTTGGACAGCATAGCAGACTATTTTCACAGATTTATATTGTAATATGGGCTATAGGAAATTTATATAGGCTTAGATTTCCTTCAAAGTGTGCTAGCCCTTTTGGTTTTCTTATGTACCAACAGTCATAGTAGTGCGATTATACATACTATAATAAAAAAAACTCCTCTTCACAGCCGCAAAAACCGGCAAAAGTACCCCAGAAAGGAGCAGCTGGTTGATGGCAGTAACTGTTGGTTTCTGTACCACCTCTAGGTTTGGAGTTTGTTGGTGCTATATCATGTTCTAAAAATAGTCGCTGGAGTAAATTCTACAAGAATTGAATATGGTACCACTGTATCATGTTCTACAAACGTTAAACATGCAGTGAACTAATTTACTTTGCTGTAAGTTTAGCAGCCTGACATTCATACGTGCCTCATATAGTATTGGATTGTGATTAGCAGCTTTTGTACATAATATATATATGGATCTAAAATACGGTTTTACGTGCTATGGAAAACAGTGCACAAACCATTCAGGTGTGAAGACAGGTTGGCTCAGTCGAAGAGGATATAAGCATCTCAGCAAGTAGAGCACGCCCCAACCGGTACTATTTGATTGTGGACTTATTTAAATTACTCTGCTAGAGTCATATGATAAATCAGTTAAATTATTTCTCAGCAGGCCTTTATGTAATAAAAATATTCACGCCTTCTATCACACAATAGTAATCTTATTATGCAATGAAAATGCTGATCATACCTAACTGGGGCTGCAAACCTAGGAAAACTCCTATAGAGATTTTCTTTGCACTCGTTTCAGATACAACTTGCACCGGAAACAGATCTTGCACCTCAGCGAACCACATGTACATATTTTCATTCTAGGACAAATGCTAGATAATAAGCTTGCATGTCATGGTTTGGATATTTGTATTACTGGTCATGCCAATTATTTAGCGGTCTTTAAAAAAATCTTGTCTAACGATATGGTTTTCATGTCACAAATTGATCTCTTGGTAAAATATATCGTGGCAATGTTGTGCTCCTCCATTATATTAACTTCGTATTTACTTTTCTGCTTTTTCTTAGATTTTTACCAACATAAATTCCTGGTGCCTTTGGCAACCACTTAGACTACCTTGGATGTTAAAGACTTCCCTGCTGTGGAGAGATGCTATGAATTAGGACATCAATGGTACGTCAACTTCCTCAACCATTGCTCTACCATACCATATTACTTCCAATTGGCCGGGTTCTACTTTTGGTATAGTCCTGTATAGTAATATTGCAACAGATAAATCAGATTCATGAATGTGGCCTTGCAATTAATGTTCATCGCCATTTACAGTACGTGGCCTTCTCTAATGCCTTTTTCCTGTCGTTTCTTTATGGTGAGCTTACAATCTTATGTTCTTTAAAAGGAGACCAACATTGTGTCTTTGATGAAAGTGCTGGTTCCTTGTCCTGTTATAATAACTTAGTCTCCAATAAGCTTATGCAACCATGTTTGCATATTGCCAGCTGTCAGATTGTTCATGAGGCCAGGAGTATGCCTTTTTATATGAATGATTCACTCTCAATTTTGAGGGACTGATCTTAACCTTCTCCAATGCTAAATCCCATATCTATTGTCAGTGCGTTCTTAGGACCTTTTGTTTCTTTCCCTTGCTGGTTGTCTCAATTTTGAGGGACTGATCTTAACCTTCTCCAATGCTAAATCCCATATCTATTGTCAGTGCGTTCTTAGAACCTTTTGTTTCTTTCCCTTGCTGGTTGATTATATTGGTTTCCTTGTGCGAACATCACTACCGTAGCTCTCATCTTTTCTCCCCTGTCTTTCTGTTATCTAATTTTTCAAATGTCAGGCAGATAACAGCAAAAGGACGTACTGTTGTGGCCTCCAAGCTTTTGAAGCGTGCAGAGGACAATAAAAGAAGACATCGGCCTCCTTCATGTTCAGTGCACATCTGCTGTCCAGTCCTAAGGTTTAGGGTTTAGGGTTTAGCCTGAGATGTACTGTTAGGCATGCACACCATGATCATACTATTACTTTATAAAATCATGTTGTCCATTACTCACGAAAAACATAAAATGTAGCTATTTCATCAATATGTTGACTATGAAAATGGGTATCATACGCATCAACTAATAATTCTGTTCACTTTTGCCTTTGCTATGTATATTTCCCCAGATTTACAACCGCACGTGCGCGCGAAACCGCGCGCCCAGCTACTAGTGACTCTGTAAAGTAATAATAATGAACCAATGATGATGATGTTGGAAATATATTAAAATTCATGTACAAATTCCTAATTCTCCTAAAAAAGGACAGGTCTGTTATAATATATTGTGCCAGCTGGCAACCTGCTGAGTACTGTATCTGTTCCATTTTCAGTTTTTTTAAACGAGTTTCATTTTCTGTCAAAAAAACATTTTAAGCCCAGTCTACTAGAGCTCCGCACGTCCACTGGATACTAGCCCACAGCGTTACAGCCCAAACGCGCAGCCCGAGCCCACGTGCTTCATGGGCAGGCCCAACATCATAGCCCGTGACGAAGTGATTCTCCAGGCCCACTAAAGTACTAAACATGAATGAACTTTTCAGCGTTGGTATTGAAATTCGCCATAGAAAACTAGTGTATTTGTGAAAAGAATGGCAGGTCAAACTCCCTGTCAATTGAAAAATGCAACTAAGTGCAGATCAAACTAGTTTAACTTTAAAAATATTTATACTAAATATATAATATTAATATTTATCATATTCGCTTCAACTTAGGAGCTCAGCTTATCAGCTACTGTACATTATTTTTTTTCTCTCACATCAAAATAGCATCGACTAGCTTATTGATCAGGCTCAAAAATTATATTTGACCAAAGATCGATTTCCTGCTGCTGGTCCTTCCTCATCAGTGTTGACGACTCGTGTCTATGCGCAGTCAGTCAACAAGTGCAGTGGATCTATTGGCTGATGGATCTGACTCCGAGCAGCTGGTAACCCCACCTAAGTTTTGAGCACTCGCAGCAGGAACCGAATTAACGGACGTTATTCAACTAATACACTGCCAACGTCTGCGCACGCATGCTGACAATTAAGCAGAGAGCAATCACACTGTCAGAGTCAGAATTAGACCATGGATGTCACTATAGCTAGGGTTCATCGATCTCAGTACTATATTCATCGATCACTATTCAGGTTATACAACACAGACAGGCAGCAACATCATCAACTACATGAGTAGGAGTATTCATCTATCTGATATACCCTGATCGAGTAACCATTGCAACTGAACAAAACGTGTTACACGTAACAAAGCTTTAACAAATCTTGTCTGACCAGGCTGGGATGTAATGAAATCTCGACTTGTGTAGTTGTAGTAAAGAAGCAGTGATGATGGTTACGTGCCGTCCATGAAACAATATACCACCAACTTGCTCCGTATTATATATTTTCATAATTGGCTGCATTACGTATGGAAAGGAGTATAGACTACTGCAACCAATCAGTTTTGTCTGCACGTGTCACTATTGTTCTACTCGCGCGGGCTCCCTTGAACTTCTTTTGTGAAGCGTAGTACAACACAGACACTCATACATGTACATATATTTACCCTATGAAGAGTATGAACACACACACATATATATATATATATTGTATTATTGTACGTCTATGAGAGCACTGAAACGAGACTGAGCTGGTAGCTCAACATATATTGACGAAGTCACATCCATATGGGCCTGAGTACCTCGTTGTCAATATGCACATATATACCTGCTATTGAAAGAACAATGCCGTTAAATTTTACAATAAATCTAGGGAAACATGAGTACCCGTATCAAGTCAAGGACCACCTGAATCCGGGTGGATAGATTCCACCATAAAGAACTCGACCAACTAGCGCTGAGATGCTCAGATCTTGGCGATTAGACCTCCTCTTGTGGATGAACACTGCTGACAAAAAACATGATGCGTGCAAAACATTGAGCACCGCTTGTATGATCAACCAAAAGACCCATTGTCCAGTATCTAGTTATAATAGTTAAGAGTTTAGTGCCCCATGTAATCGGATGGAATCAAGGAAAATTTGATTCCTCACATGATCTTATTTCTTGTAGATGATTCCGGTGCTAATGCCTATCTAGGCATGTAACCTGATGTTCATCATGTTGTGTTTGTTTTTGCAGGGTTGATGTGTGGTTATTTTTTTTGGCGACCATGCTTATGTTTGTATCATTAAGTAGAAGGGGAATCAATGCCCACTGCTCGGCGAGGCCCTCTATGGTTGTTGGCGGCGAGGTAATGTTTTTCCATTTGCGTCGCCATCAGCTTGTTGGATAATTTCATATATATCCAATGGCCAGGAAGAGTTATATCTAGACTTCCAATTTTAGCATGGTTGGTATTCGTGATGCTAGATTGATGGTCTCTCTTTGATCATCTTTCATGACAAGCAGGTAGTTGATGCTCTTTCAATGTGATGTGTCCCAAGAATTTCCTATTGTGTGTTGGATCATATGGAGTTACAAGATTTGCGGCCATGTCGTTGTGATGCCAAATGGAGCTCATTAGCATATCCTTGAGTTTCAAGATATTGAAACTAGGTAATTTTCAAGGAAAAGGACTGAAAGTGACAAATGTCACTAGAGCGCTCTGGATTTACTCATAGAGTATATCATGTCTAGAGACTTAACAGAGATGTAATTGTTCTATCAATTTAATAGAATCCCCTCGCAAAAGAAAAGTTCAAAGTAAACTTTGTTCTCATCGACATAAACCAGACTTGGATTCTTTGCCTGAAATAACACGACGGAAGTTTAGACTGGAATGTTCAAAGATCATATATCGATCAATTCTGTGGTTCAGATCTATCAGATTTAACAGTGAAGCTTATGAAATAACACGACGGAAGCCTCTTCTTTGCTAGCTACTCCCTCCATTCCAATTTATAAGTCATTTTGGTTTTTCTACATACATAGCTTTTGCTATGCACCTAATTATACAGTATGTCTAGATACATCATAAATGTTATGAATCTGGAAAAGCCAAACCAACTTACAATTTGAAATGCACCAGTACTAAAATAAAGGATAGATATATATGATATGCACAGAATGTTGGAAGAAGGAATTATTGGAGGGTAATGCAAACGTAAGGAGGCACTCGTCATGTGCCCAACGTAATACTAATAATTACGGAGTAGCTAGTTTAAGATAAAATGCATAAGCTATATGATGGTGGAACGTTGACGACGACCACCACTACACGACACGTAGCTCCTGCAGGTTCGTCTCGTTGATCAAATCCTGCTAGATTTTGCCCCCTCACCTTTATCTCCTTTACAATTTGTTGCCTCGCCTTTGTCTTCTCTGCTTTCGAATTCTTTCGAATTTCTTGCATGTGTACTTGCTTTCCAACACGCGGTGTAGTACATCTCAGCACCACTGTCCTGTCCTTTCCTGTCCTCGTACCTATATATGTGCATGCCTATATATGTGGATTGACGACAAAAGACTTGAATATATAATGAGTGAGAGTGACTCCATTCGAATTGCCTATATACAATTCGAATTTCAACTAAAATCCGTGTGCACGCATGCCATCAATGTACATATATATAAATTATTAAAGCTTTTCTTTTCATGAAAGCAAATTTAAATAAACAGCAAACAAAAATATCTGTTGCTATCTGCAAGTTAGGGTTTAGTATATAGTTTATGTTGTCCACTAATGTGGAGTGCAGTGTGGCCCGTTGGCTCAAATATCAATCGTGGTGCAGCGTGCGTTCACATGTGAAAGTGAGACTGGTCTCATGCATGTCAATTGCCAAAACTGTTGTCACAATGACGCCTATATCTGGACGTATGATGATGAACTACATATATAGGGAAGGATCACACCTAGGGTTTGCATGTATCTGAACATACACATGAGTATATACTAGGTGCAAACAGTTAATTATAATTAAGCTAACTATAAGAGTGCATTAGTGTAGGCTTTTCTGTGTAAATGTCTAGAAAATATAGAATTTACTAGATACGTTTATGAATCAGATAAAAATTAGTATAAAGCATGACTCCATCCTAGGTTGCTTGAAAATTTCAAAAAATTGATCTCATAATCATAAAAACTTAAAACGAATATTTATAGGAAGTTATAGATCATGTTGAGATATACAACTTTAGTATAGACCATGTCAACATCTGAGGTCCTTTAAATATTTTGAATTTCGAATCAACAAATATTTATGCCTTTAAATGAATCAGATAAAAATTTTGTCAATGACAAAGTTGTAGATCACACTGAGAACTATAAATTTGGTATAGACCATACAACAACATTTGAGGTCATTTAAAAAATAAAAAAAGAGAAATTAAAACAGACATTTAGGCCACTAAAAGATCTAAAGGTTGTGAGTTATAAAGTTGTAGAACTTATTGAGGGATACAACTTTAATATAGAACATGCAAACATCAAAGTCGTTAAAAATTTTAAATTCAAAATATAAACATTTATTAAAATGAATATTTGAGCCTTTAAAAATCTGAATTATATATGTGTCAACTTGTCGGATACCCGGATAAGGGGTACCCTAACCCAGCAATCAACGAAACTAACCCACATACTAATACCCCAAAACCCCCCAAAACAAACACACCCCAACCAAATCTCATACCGCCAAACGCGTCCAATGGGCCGGCCCACAAACGGGTCTCGGCGGCCCCAAAAAGACGCAAGCCCACGCAACAAAAGCCCACGGTCAGACTCACTCAGCAACCCGGCTCGAGACACCCCTCGAGCACGGAAATCTCCCGTCGAACGAGGCCCCCCTCGATTACGGAGATTTATCTGGCGAACGGACCCGTCGAGAGTTTGCTCCCCGTACAGCCGCTCAGGCGCATTTAATGCCCTCACCTACTCCCGTCAGGGCGCATGGCTACAGCGGCTATGGCAGCAGCGCGCGGTGCGTCGGTCAATCTTGTCTTTTACCGCTTGTAACCGGGAATCAAGGAAGTCAGACCGCACTGTTCCACCTGCTCCGACCCCTGAACGCCCCCTCGAGGGGGTAAGGTCAACTGGCCACCCCGCGTTTCCCGTTGACACCCATGCCATCCAGGGCCTCGAGACGCTCGACCTCCCCCTCGAGCACGGTGATCTGTCAAGGATTCTGTCAGCCCCCGACGCGACAACACAGGCGACGCGAGCGCAGAGACTAAGCATCATCATGGCTATAGGCCTCGAGGGTATCAGCCTACGCATGCAAGGTGCAGCAACATCATTACCGGCGTGCGGCTACAGGAACGTCGACTCGACTGGACACCGCCACCTCAGCATTACCGTACGAGCACCCTAGGAACCGCCGTGTAAACCCTGTGTCCCTCCTTAATCTATAAAAGGAGGCACCAGGGGGTAATCTAGGGAAAAAGCCAAGTTCTACTAGAGAAAGAGCTCACCACGCAACCACGCTTGTATTCACCCCTATACAAGTACTTCGGTGCAAGATAACAAAGATCACCCCCGCTGGACGTTGGGCCTTCTTTCGCCCGAACCAGAATAAATCTCGTGTTCTTCCTGCATCACTATCCGGATTAGGGAGCACGCGCATACAAATTTACTCGTTGGTGTAGCCCCCCGTGGGGACGAGACACCGACACTTGTCTTTGGTTCAAACCGAATTGAATATCTTTGGCAAGCTATCTAGATTGGACCAAATTTGATAAAATTTGACTTTACCTCAATAAAAGAACTAATGTAACTTTTTCTCCACAATTTGACCCTACCTTTTTAGTAATCAATGACAAAGGGGGAGAAGTAAGTCACAAATGCCAATGGAAAGGGGTAAATTAAAATTTTTGAAGCACACAAGTAGGAGGAGCAAGCTCATAAACTCTTTATTGCATTTGCTTGTGCATTAACATATGACTTGCTCTTGCACATGTATTTAAATTCCTATACTTGCTTGTGTGATGCAATGCTAGCTAGAAATTGAATGGTGAAATGAACTACTAGCATGCATAGGTGGTAACTAGACTTTTGTGCTTACAAGAGGTTCAAGTACTCTCCTTGCTTATAATGTTGATCTCACGGGGTACTTGAGTTTTGATGATTGTCTAGTTACTTTTGGTGGTGCTAAGGATGGTGTAAATGGCAACTCTGATTGGTATCACGCTTCAAAGGTCTAACTCTTACACTTTAGCATCATTTTGGTAGAATTACTCTCCACAACTTCCAAACCTAGCATGTGTGCAAAGCTTTCAATCCAAACTCTATGCACACATGTAGGGGGAGCTAATCCTACCAAAACTGAATTTGTAATGGTTGTCCAAATCTTTCTTTCAAGTGGTTAAACCATTTGGGCAAGCATTGCAAGTTCAAAAACCTTTTATCATATATTCTCTTTGTGAAAGGGTTGTCATCAATTACCAAAAAGGGGGGATTGAAAGTCCCTAGTTTGGTTTTGGATAGTTGATGAAACCATAGGACTAACCTTTAATCTAAGTGTGTGATTTAGAGAAGGTGGTCCTAACCAAGTGAGAAGCTTGTGATGATCTTGGTGGATGGATGGTGTGATCCAAAAGATGATCAAGTGCTCAAGACTTGGTGGATTTGGAGGAACAAAATGGGCTCAAGGCAAAGGTATAAGCAATAG
>DXKC01105413.1:0-15064 GCA_031170775.1 Cymbopogon citratus
TTTTTTAACCATATTTCTTGCACGAATCTCAAAGGATATGTGTGCCTGAAAATATACCTCAAGGATATAGCTAGTTTGGGCTAGAGCTGGAAACTAACTCTAGCTAGCTTTAGCCAAGCTTGAGGGATCCAAACAGGTCCAATGAAGAGCAACAAGTGATTCTAGCTATTTATTAGCCCATATATCCGAATAACATTGGGGTAATTTGGGCTAGCTAATTAGTAGGCATTTATTTTTCATCACGGATTATCAAAAAATCGTCAACATACAACATCTGTGATGATTTCAAATATCGTCACCGATTGAGCGTCACAGATCAACCTCGATGACAATTTACTGAAAATCGTCACCAATTAACACAATCCGTGATGATCTAAAATCGTCACGGTAGAGCCCAAGGTCTGGTTAGCCCAGACCAAGGCCTGGTTAGCCCAACCCAAGCCCAATACCTATGACGATTGTAAAACGTCATGGATGAATTGCCACGTCATTTAAAATGCATACATCGATGATGACATATACTCTTACATCACCAATCGGCCCATCTATTTTTTTTGTTACATAAGAAATCCCAACATTTATTAGAAGTAAATTCTAATTATTCAATGATAACAAATATGCTGACATTTCTTATAGCATTCCCAATCATAAATTTACAACCATTTGGTCAAATATTTTTACAAATACAAAGATTTATACATTGATCATGCAATTTAAAACAACATTAATTCCTACGGCCAACGCTGTCTATCCACCATGCAGCAATAAACAATGCAGATTGCAGGCAAACTGCCTAGAACCACCTCAGTGGAATGATGTTCCTTCGTAGAGCACTTCACCTATATTGTTTATCCACCAATTCTGAATTGCTTCGCCCTACCGCCCTTCATAAAAAATCATGAAAACGAAACATTCAGTCAAATGGTAATTCAACTTAATAGATAGCACTCTAGATGTAACTGGTTTGATAATACAATAACAGCGGCAGGAAACTAGGATATATGGATCCAATCTAGGACAAAAAAAAAATCAGGAATCCATATGACATTACAATATGAACTGCTGCCAGCAAAGTAATAGATAGATGGGCTTTCAGTTTCAGTTTAGAAAATTTCAGTTGTAGTATACAGCAAAGAAATCATTTTCCTTTCTTCTAACATAATTTATTAGCTCAACTTTTAGCTGGCTAAACATTAATTAGCTCCAGCCGAACAATTATTACATTTGGCATTACATTTTGCACATACTATGTATGTGTGAGTTGAGTACTTGAGTGCTTTGCTTTCATAGACAAGTTTGACAGGTTAGCTGCTGCCTGCTAGTTAGTGTGCTAAATTGAGAACTAGAGATAGCAACACACATAAAAATCTAGTGCCCATATAGTTAGATATTTTTTTGCAAGTTTCTATACGACTAAAGCTGGCCATACCAAGATTCTACTGACTACTGAGCCTGAGTCAACCTGATAGCATCACGTTTCTTTCACGCTCTATTCATGATTTGTCTCATACCAACCGCACCCACGAAATTTCCACGAGGGCCCATGCATTTACATTCAGTCCGACCCTTTTCATTGCAGTGCTCCGTGACAACGATGGCTGTGAACCTGTGACCTGTGACTTTTCCACAAAGATCCTGCTTCCTTAAGAATTAAGATGCTCCTCGTTAGCTATCAGTGCAAGCATTCCCCTTTCGCATGAGACAACTATGGTTCTCATGCTCTTGCTCATCCTTTGCTTCCGGCCGATGATCGCCGCTCAGCCCTGGAAGATGTGCAGCACTAGCAACTACACTGCCAACACCACATACCAATTCAACGTCGGCAGTCTGTCCTACTACCAACTTACAATAGGCAGCGACCCCAACGATCTATTCGCCAAAGGATCCACTGGAGTCGCCCCAAACATGGTGTATGCCGTTGTGCTCTGCCGCGGTGACCTCAACGCTTCCTCCTGCGGCGACTGTGTTGATGCTGCGTTCAAGGATGCAGGGCAGCTGTGCGGGCTCAGCAAGGACGCCACCATCTTCTATGATAAGTGCACCATCCGCTTCTCTGACATGGACATCCTTAACATGGATTCCTCTAGCCGTGTCAATACATCTGCTGTTGTCGATGGCGCGCTCGTCCTGATGAATCTCAGCTCAGAACCCATGTTATCCGGTTGGGACGCAAAAAACCAACAGGCGACTGGAAACTTCACAAAATTCTTCAAGACTATGCTCAGTGACACAGTAGCGCAAGTTTTCTCCACAACCAAGCACTACGCTGCAATCCGCGTGGAAATGAATGATGGAAGCACCACAGTTCCGCAGCTCTACTGCTTGGCACAGTGCGCACCTGACCTGGTTGAAGATATATGCTACAACTGCATCCAAAATTTCAGCGACCTGGCCATTGCAAACTTTGCAGGGCGGCAAGGGGGGCGTGTTCTTGGTCTTCGGTGTAATTTGAGGTATGATACGAAGAAGTTCTTCGCTGGTGAGCCGACATGGGACTCTGGGTCGTCGAATACTCATTTTCCAAGTCCATCACCATCGCCACAGTCTGTCCCGCTACTACCATCACCAAAACCAAAGAGTATGCAAACTTTTCCTTTCTTTCCATAATATTTAACTATTTGTTCCCAAATTACCAACTAAATAAAATATCACTTTCATTGTCACCATGTCTGCCTATCATGCTTTGCAACCAACTAACTAGTAACTATTTCCACTCAATAGGGCCCATAGCCAAAGTGTTGGCCTTCGCCCTGGTTGCTCCACTACTGGTATTGTTTGTCTTCATCATCATCTTGTTGAGATTGAGAAGGCACAGAAAAGGTCAGCAAATTCAAATCTACAGAAAACTATCTTTTGTTTATAAGCGTATAAAGTAAATTAACTCATATATCACATCGAGCCTTAATTAGGTAACATTAACATGAATGAAGAAGAAGCAGCAATTTTGGGACTTGATGGTACGAATTCAGAATTCAAAATTTATGAATTCTCACAAGTATTAGAGGCTACTGGTAATTTCTCAGAAGAAAACAAACTTGGGCAAGGAGGCTTTGGTCCCGTATACAAGGTAAGATGGTAAAGAAAATATACACAGGAACAGTCAAAATCAGTCGATTGCTGAATGATGCACAGAAACATATCGATTTACTGTGCAATTCACGCTACAGTAGTCTATTATTTTTGTCAGTGACAAATGACAATTGAAATCGCAAAATCGTTTCACTAATTCTATCTCTTTTTCACTTGTTTCAAGGGCCAATTTCCTGATGGGGTGGAGATAGCAGTTAAAAGACTTGCTTCCCAGTCTGGGCAAGGCCTAATAGAGTTCAAAAACGAAATTCAACTGATAGCTAAGCTCCAGCACACAAATCTGGTTAGGCTCTTGGGATGTTGTTATCAGGGGCAGGAGAAAATACTAATATACGAATATTTGCCAAATAAAAGCTTGGATTTCTTCATTTTTGGTATTACTTCTCAATATACCACTGTACCAAAAAAATACTTCGTTCATTATCTGCAAAAGGTATTTACTTTATCCTATATATTTATATTATATTGGTTTGCAGATGAAACAAGGAGAGTTTTATTAGATTGGAATAAACGCTTAGCAATAATAGATGGGATAGCACAAGGACTCCTTTATTTACATAAGCACTCTCGCCTTCGTGTCATCCATAGAGATCTCAAAGCAAGCAACATTCTATTGGACAGTGAAATGAGCCCTAAAATTTCAGATTTTGGACTTGCAAAAATATTTAGCGCCAATGATATTGAGGGGAATACAAAAAGGATCGCAGGGACATAGTAAGATTTTCATATGAAACAGTACGATCCATACTGTTATGCCACTTCAATGTTTCTGATACATGTCCTTTCAGCGGTTATATGGCTCCAGAGTATGCCTGTGAGGGCCTCTTTTCAATAAAATCCGATGTATTCAGCTTTGGTGTGCTAATGCTTGAGATCGTCAGTGGAAAAAGAACATCAAGTCTTCATGGATATGGAGAATACATTAACCTTCTTGGACACGTAAGTATGTTTAATATATACATATTAGTGATTCTTGTTTCCAATTATCTCCCAGAACTGGAGAGCACGTTGCTTTGCGTCGCATCATTGGCACGTTGCTTGAGAGGCTTGGATATTTTCAAAATCACTTTTGGGCAGTTCCTATGGAGGGCCAGGAAGAAATATTTTCCCTCCATTGCCTTATGAATAGAGGAATTTGTGTAATTTGCTTCATTTTCTTTGTTTCCTTCTTTGTCTCATGAATCTCTTCTACCCCTTCCCTCTTCATATGAAACTCTAGTGTGACTTTGTAAGTGCTCCGTAACCCCTTGGTTGCTTTTTAATAAATTTCCAGTACAGGCTCCTGAGACCCTCCTGTCCTTAAAAAAAAAAAAAGTAGCGACAGTAGATCATTGGAAGCAAACTGCTGAAATCTACGAGATTGATTACGTACTTTGATATACTGTAGACTTTCACTTTGCAGGCATGGCAGATGTGGGATGATGGAACATGGCTTCAACTCGTAGATACATCTCTATTAGCCAATGTGTCTCAAACACTAGAGATGATGAGATGTATCAAAATAGCTCTGCTTTGTGTGCAAGAGAGTGCAGCCGATCGACCCACCATGTCAGAGGTTGTTGCAATGCTAAGCAACGACACTATGACCCTACCTGAGCCGAAGCACCCAGCATTTTTCAACCTGAGGGTGACAAATGAAGAGCCGTCAACTGTTGTTGTATCGTCCAGTGTTAATGGAATGACAATGTCCGCTGTAGACGGCAGATAGTTTTCAATGGTATTGTTTGCCCATATTCAAGAACTTTCTCTCTGTTTCGTTCATCTCTGAAATTGTATATCAATATAAAAACGAGATAACTAATGTTAGTTCAATGTCAATGTTAGCCATACGTGTGATTGAACCTCTCTAGAAGTACACACATGCATAGGTCAATCCACATCAGGATTGGTAGAGTGAGGTTCCGCAAGTTGTAAGGTATTAAATGGAAGAGAAGCGCAGTATAAATTGTTTCTAAAATTCCCTTTAGTGAACAACTCTAGGAATCCCCATTTCTCTTTCTCATAACCTTCGATGGATCCTGTTGCTAGAACCTAACTGAATGGGGCAATGGAAAAGATCGAAAATCATTTCAGCTTCTGTTTTCCTTTGGCCTGTTTACATTGATACATTGCTGTTTGGGCTGGCCTCTCTTTGACGACTCTTAAATCAAAATCCATGATCTTTTAGCTGCAAATGCATGCAGAGCACACTAGAACATGTTTGATGTATGAACTAGCTAATTTGAAGAATGAAATCTGATCATCACGTGTTTGGCCAACTTTGCACTATAGTGAAATAACATAAGCATGATAATTACAAGGCATGATACATGATACATGAGAGAATAAGATAAGAATAAGTGAAGTCAATTTCGTGTTCCTTTTCTTCCTGTAAAATGAGTGCAGAATTTTTATATCTAGCATGATTTTTCCAGACAATTAAATTATGTGAAAAAAGCTAATGTTTTCGTAGAGTTAGATCAGGCCTCACTTAAGATGGTAGTGCAAACTGAAGAGCGTTAATCATTGGACTTGTTTCAATATCATTTGCCAATCGTCGTGGTGACTTTGGATAGATTTGGGATAGGCATACGCGTTTGGAGCGTGGAGACTCAACTGCTTTAGATGTGATCAATGTCAAGGTAATACAGCCAGCAGAATGTGTTTTATATGTGTTTTTGGATAACACTTGATAGAGAAGTAATCAATTTGTGTGATTTACCAACTCATGAGTTGACAAGCCATCTGATTGTTAGTAGGAAATTTAACAGTTTTTCTGTGAACAAATCTTTGTGTGTGGAGCTGTACGTATATAACTAGGCGAAAATCAGTCAATGACTCGATAATGGGCAGAAACAGATTTATATATTCTGCTATTCACTCTGCAGTAGCAATAATTGTGTCACTAATCCCATCTCTTTTTCAATTTTCTGTCATGGCCCAATTTCCCGATGGGGTGGAGATAGCAATTAAAAGGCTTGCTTCTCATTCAAGGCAAGGCCTAACAGAGTTCAAAAACGAAATTCAACTCATAGCTAGGCACAAGGACTTCTTCATTTACATAAGCACTATCTGGTTCGTGTCATCCATAGATATCTCAAAGCAAGCAACTTTCTATTGGACCTCGAAATGGGCCCTAATATTTCAGATTTTGGGCTAGCAAAAATATTTTGCACATGATACTGAGGGGAATACAAACATGATCGCTGGGACATAGTAGGATTTTCATACGAATTAGTATGGTCCATCCTTGCTACAATACTACCAATACTGCTATTTCACTGCATTGTTTCTGATAAACATCTTTTGAGCAGTTATATGGCTCCAGATTATGCCTGTGAGGGCCTTCATTTCAGTCAAATCCGATTTCAGCTTTGGTGTGCTAATTCTTGAGATTGTCAGTGGAAAAAGAACATCAAGTTTTCATCAATTTGCACAATTCATTAACCTTGTAAGCTTGTTTGTTATGATATAAGTATGAAGTGATTCGGTTCCAATGATGTCCTAGAAATGGACAACACAAAGTGTCGTTGAGTGGCATTACTGGCACTCATCCACTACCCACTAACAAGTAACGACTATTGAAAGTAGTGCTCTAAGTCTTTTTTTTTTCCTTCCCCTTTCTTCTGGAGAAGATCATTGGAAGCAAGCTGCTGAAATCATTGAGATTGTCTACATATTTTGATACTGTACACTTTCACTATGCAGGCATGGCGGATATCGAATGACGATGGAACATGGCTTCAACTCTTAGATAAATCAGTATTAGCTAGTGACTCTCACACAGTACGGTTGATGAGAAGTATCAACATAGCTCTGCTTTGTGTGCAACAGAGTGCAGCCGATCGATCGTCCCACTATGTCAGAGGTTGTTGCAATGCTAAGCAACGACACTGTGACCATACCTGAGCAAAAGCACCCATCATTTTTCAACCTCAGGGTGACAATCGAAGAGCCGTCAACTGTTGTTGTGCCATCCAGTGTTAATCGATTGACATTGTCCACCATAGACTGCATATAGTTTTCAAAGGTAGTAGTTATCAACTCAAGATCATTCTTTGTTTCATCTCTCAAGTTAATGTTAGTTCAATGGCAATGTAAGCCATGGATGTGATTGCACCTTGGCTCTAGATGCACATACATGCACAGGTCAATCCACATCAAGATTTTTTTTTGATCTGACAATCCACATCAAGATTGGTAAAGCATGGTTCCTGAAGTTGAAAGGTATTAAATGGAAGAGAAGCACAGTACAAATATGTTTCTTTTTTAATTTCTCATTAGTGAGAAACAACATCTGTTCCCAATCCTCTTACCCATAAAAAACTCCCATGGAACCTGTTGTTAGAACCTAACTGAATGGGCCATGGAAAAGAGAGGAAAAGCATTTTCTGCTGCAATTTTCCTCTTTATGGGCCTGTTTGCACGCATACATTACTGATGTAGGGCCTGTCTTTAACGACTTGTAAATAAAAATCTGCCATTTTTCAGCTGCAACTGCAGAGTACAGTAGAACATATGTGATGTCTGAATTAATTGGTTTGAAGAATTAATTATGATCATCAAAGGTTTGGCCAACTTTGCATGACAGTGAAATAACATAAGCGTGATAATAGGCATGCCATGATACTGGAGAGGAGAAGATAAGTATGACTAATGCCAATTTCGTGTTCCTTTTTTACCTATAAATATAAGGACAGAATTTTTATATATCTATCTTGAGATTTTCCAGAAAATGAAATTATGTGAAAAAGCTGATGTTTTTGTAGAGTTACATAAGACACTTAAGATGGTGGTGCAAACTGAAGAGCGTTAATCATTGGACATGTTTCAATATCACTAGCCCAACGTCATGGTGACTCCGAGTAGATGTGTAAGATAGGCATACACGTTTAGAGCGGCGAGTCAGTTGCCACAAAGCTGCTTTAGATTTGACCAATGTGTATTACAGCCAGCATATTTTGTTTTATATGTGTTCCTAGACTACACTTGATAGAGAAGTAAGTATTTTGTGATTTACCTACCCATGAGTAGATAGATCATCTCATTATTAATAGGAAGTTTAACATTTTTCTTGTGTAAAAATCTGTGTGTGCAGTTGTACATATGTAGGGAAAAATCTATCTGCCAAAAGGGACTATAAAACGGTCGAATAAATTGATGTTTGTTTGAACCCAGACACGAGATGCAGTGTTATCTCTCTTAGATCTCATTCCTAGACTCGGACTTTGGTGCTGGAAATTGAACATTTGATCCTATAGGTGGTGAGGGAACCTAACCAGCTGTTAGAACCAGCTGTTAGGCAATCCAGCAAAATCCATGCCAGCTGTTAGAACCAGCTGTTAGGCAATCCAGCAAAATCCAGCATGGTAAGTGCAATAATGTTTGGAGGTGTTGACCGTATGATCTAACTTGATCAGCCACTTGACTACATACAAGTTTGGTTGGGTTTCATCGGTGCAAGACAAAAGTTTGGTGTTGGTTTTATGGGATTGGTCTTGGGCTCCCACCGATGTCAGCGTTCCTCTTTGCTTTTCACTTTCAGGCTTCAATTATGTTCTCAGCACACAGCAAAAGCATGGATCCAAGTCAAATCAACAATCCACGATCAAACGAAACAGGCAAACAAATCAAATAAACGTCTGCTAACAAGCCAGCAGTAATGCTAGTAGGTAGTAGCCTAGTACCGATGCACAGACCGCAATGGAGAACTCACCGGAACACCGGCCCCTTGTGCGTCGTTCGCTGCATGGCTGCAGCCGTAGCTCATGGCCCGCGCCTCGATCCTCGACAACCGCAGTGCAGCATGCCTGCAGCCACCGCCACCGCCACCACCGCATGTTGGCTCGTCGGTCTCGCCCGAGTTGCCGAGCGCCGCCGCCATCGGAAGTGAGGATAGCATTACCGTGGGCTTGCAGGTGGTGGTGGCGGCGCTCATTTGGGCCAACACTAGTTGGGCCTGGTAGAAAAAGTGCTGGTTTCTTGTTGTGCTTTGGGCCAAGGCATCAACGCGGGCCGAGGTGAACACACAAGGTGGTGCGAGCTGGTGTTGGCTTGATTCTTTGGTGCGCCAAGCCCAAATAAGAAAAAAGGTCATTCTTCCTCCGTCATGTTTTGCGAGGCCCACCTCATCATCTATCCAACGCGACCACCATTGTTGGTTTCAACTTGCGCCGTATCGTATTTGGGCCCACTCTGACTCAGCCCTACACTACATAAATAAAAAAGAGGTGTCAGATGCCCTACACTGGGGCAGATCGACTCCTTGTAGTCATTATGGTAATGCTAAGACACAGATAGAGAGGTGGAAACCGTGCAAATCGTGCAAACCAACTGCGAAGAGTGAGGTGACAAGTGAGATTTGCAAAAATGTGATTTCACACTTAACCACCCGATCTTAATCACACTGTAACCTCGCACCTCTCGTGCGCTGTTGGTTTGCACTTGATATGTTCTCTTTGCATCTACGCCACAAACTATACAAAAAGATGAGGATGTTGGCGATTGCGCCCGCCAGCCTTGGGAATGTCACGGCGAATCCACGTACAAAGCAACCACTACGTTAAAAAAAATCAGGAAAAATAAAAAAGAAAAACCCGGGACAAGCCCACCAAGCCCGTCCATACGCTCGGTGAGCCCATCAACGGGGCACCGCGGCCACCGTCGTCGTCGATATCTGTGCAGGAGCAACAGACCCGGCTGATCCACCACATGAAGACCAAGCCCGACGTGGATTTGCACCGCGCGAGCCCGACATCCCATCATCGATCCACAAGTAGGATGTCGTCAGACCTCCGCCCTCAGGCCTTCAATGGGCTTGCTCCGGCCCCTAGCCCTCGCCCTCGGCCCTCAGCGGCATGGCCTCGGCTAAAGGAGGAAGAAGAAGTGGTCGCGGCCTTCCAGGCATGTGGGTGAGAGAGGAGGGGCGCCTGCGAGATCCGTGGAGGAGGGGCCCCACTGTTGTAGATGGAGCCACGATGTCCTGCTCTACCACGCCAGGCTGTTGCCGCCCACTTGCCGTGCTGCCCGCCGTCGTGTCGCTTTTAAAAGATCGGGGAAGGGGCGCCGCCCGCCGCCTGGTCACTGTAGATCCCTCTCCGTAGGGGCTACGACTCCAGACGCTGGAGTTGGGAGGGAGAGGGCGATTAGGGTAGGTGGAGGATGGTGCGGGGACGGAGGTGGGGCAGCGTTGGGAAGGAGGTGGAGGGGCGCGAGTGGGACGGAGGTGGCATGGAGCCACGGTGCCCGCGTTGGGTGCCGGTGCGGTGCTTGGGGGAAAATTGGGCAACTGAGGATGAGAGTGATAACCTAAGTACTTGTTTTTATATTTGAGATGAAAATCAGCTTTTTAGGCCTAGTGGGCTTCGGGCATTTACCGTGGCGGGTATAAGATGCCCGCTGTGGAAAAAAGTCCGCCACAGTAACTAAAAAATACCCGCCACAGTAAATCGTGAGATTTACCATAGCGGTCGCAAATAGACGTCCCCACGGAGTGTAAAAGTGCAACACTGCGCAAAATCTTTTCTGTAGTAGTGAATCTATTGAGGAGTTAGGAGGTGTAGGGCAAGGTAGCATGTATCCTAGATTGAACAAGAAGAATCATGTAGTCAAGTTTAAGTTGGGAATGAAATTTAGTTCTAAAAAGCAATTCAAAAGACTGCAATTAAAACATGGCTTTGCATCTATTTTTGTGTTCAAGGAGGTTTCAGGTTTGCATTTGTTCCTTTGTTCGTATCGTAAACAAAACATACATGCGTTGATCGTTAACTTCAGTCCAGAGCAATGAGTTCGTTGACCGTAATTTTACGTATAACAAAAGCAAATGCACGGGCTAATAACATGTCGACTATAACAAATGGCCACCGTAGGAGAGTTGGCGTATAGCCCAGCCCAGCGTCATTCTTTGATTGAATAGATTTATCCAAGACAGCTCCATATACAGCTGAGTATATATATACATTGACCAGATGAATTTTCCAAACGGGCCGCCCGGCACGGCACGGGCACGGGCACGATGAGGCACGGCACAGCAAGGCACGGCACTATGCGGCACGGCGGCCCGCCGTGCCGTGCCATCTCGGGTCGCCGTGCCGAGGTCGCGGCACAGGCATGGCACTATGGCTTCTTAGCCGTGCCGTGTCGTGCTCACAGGCACGGCAGCTCGCCATGACTGTGCCGGCCCGCACCTGCAAGGGAGGAGACGAGGAGCTCGCCGAGTTGCCGTCGTCGAGCATGCCGTGCTGCGCCGCGCCGGCAGCCTCCGCCCCGCTCACCGCGCGTGCTGTCAGTGTCAGGCTGTCAGCCCCGCCGCGCCGCTGTGCCGTCGCGGCTGCTCGCGATGACCTTGCCTACCACGCCGGTCGTCCGCGCGGTTGCCTGTGCCGCTCCGTTCGCGCGCAGCCGCGGCTAGCTGCTCGCCCTTGCCTCGCCCGCCGCGCCGGCCCCGTCGACCCTGCTAGCGGAGGCCACGCCGCCGCGGCTGCTCGCCCACCACGCCGGCCCTGCACGCGCGGGCCACACTTGCCTCGACTGCTCGCCTTGCCTCGCCCGTGCATCGAGGAGAAGAAGAGCGGGGTGGTCTAGCGGAAGCAAGAGGAGTCTGATACGGGATGGAGTTTGCTTTCTGGCTGGCGGCTGCTGTGACGAGGAAATGAGAGAAAGAAGGTAGGGTTTGGCAGTGAGAAGAAGTTATTTATACACATGTCCTTGGAATCCAACGGCTCAGGTTCATCTGTTGCTCATCAATGGCTGAAAATAAACGGGCCACATCGTGCCGGCCTGTTAATCGTGCCGTGCCTCGTGCCAGCCCACGGGCTGAATGTGCGGCCCAGGCACGGGCACGGTGTCTGTCGGGCCGAGCCGTTCTCGGGCCGTGTTTTTTCAGGCCGTGCCCGTTCCAGCCCATCGAGCTTGGCCCATCTGAAAAACTATAGATGAAACCAACTGTAATCCCCATCTATCATTATCTCCTGGTAGCCGCCGCTTCCCAACCTAAGAAACCATGGCTTTCGCCGCCGCCTCCAAGCAGGGAGCCCCTCTGGCCGCCAGTCTCCTCAACAATCTCCGCCGCCTCGCCGCGCCGTCCTCCTCCTCCTTGCTCGGCCCAGCGTCCATTGTCGCCGCCGCCCGTCGCCTCTACAGCACCGGCAACTACTACTACTACCTGCCGTCGTCGTCCAACGGACATGACCTGGTCTTGTACCACCACCACCACCTCCTCGCTCCCCACTTCTTCTTCCATCACCCCATGTTCTTCTTCACCCCCACCATATCGTCCACCCCCACTGGTACGTAGTACGAGTAGATTATTTCGCAATGGTCCTTCTG
This sequence comes from Cymbopogon citratus, assembly GCA_031170775.1. Classification (NCBI taxonomy): domain Eukaryota; kingdom Viridiplantae; phylum Streptophyta; class Magnoliopsida; order Poales; family Poaceae; genus Cymbopogon; species Cymbopogon citratus. The sequence goes on from DXKC01105413.1 coordinate 12,397, forward strand.
GATTGTCTCGATCGTTTGCATTTGCTGATGGATCGATAGATGGCAGCTAACTTGTTGTTGATCGATCTGGGTGTAGCGGCATCGCGCATGCAGTGGTGGGTGTCGAAGCAGGGCGATGACGCCGTGGAGGTGAAGGTGGCGATGCCGGGGCTGCCGAGGGAGCGCGTGAAGGTTTCGGCGAACAATAAAGGCCTGTTTGTTAAGGTGGACGACGGCGTCAAGGGCGAAGGCGGCGCGGATGACGGCGGCGTTCAGGACCCCGCCGCCGCTGCGTACAGCTGCCACATCGAGCTCTCCGCCAAAGAATTCGAGCTCGGCAAGGCCAGGGCAGAGATGAAGCATGGGTTGCTCACGGTCACCGTGCCAAGGGTTAAGGGAATCGAGATCAAGATCGAGTAGCAATTGAGCTAGGGTTTCGGTGGTTTCTCTCGGAAGGTTCTGTAGTTTAGGTACCATCGATCTCTGGGTAGTTTCAGCAGTTGAGATTTATTATTAGGAGTTTGGGAGCTGATATATATTAAGGTTTGATCATTTGTTCTTAGGGAGGGTCCTTTGTGCGTTATCTCTGGTTTAATCTCAACTTTTTTATGGTTCATGACACATTTGTGGGGACGCTCATAATAATTTAGAAAAAAAAATTCTCGTCAATGGTGTGGCAACATAAAACACACACACATCCCAGGTGATCAAGGCGTGTGCGTGCCCTTTCCCCTTGCAATATTGTGAACAACTACTACTATTACGTACATAATGTCTTTTGTTTTTTGAGGTTTCATTCCAAAAATATTCTTGTTGAGTTAAAACATATAAAAAAAAGTCAAAAGTGAGGACGAAAGTTTTGTGTGTCAAGCTGGTAAAGCAAATGTAAATTCGGTGGTGACTGGATCGACGGCACGACTTTCAGCCGAGAATACCGTGGGCGACGAGGACTTTGTCTTCTACCGAAGGTACAACTGATTCGCGCTGGACGCACGTACATTCGTTTTTGGCTTTTCGTTAACTTTGTGTAATGACAATTGCACGCCATGCCAGCCCTCCAAAGTCCAAATGTGTCTTGCCATGAAGACAGTGGACACTGCCTCTGTCTAATTAATAGTAACGTAGAACATGAATCACGTTCATCTCACTGGTCGTGATTTGAAAGATAATTTGGATGACTTCACAGTATGCTCCACGAACCTAAATATGCTCAAAGATTGTTCAAAGGGCTAGCTATATATAGGGAAGTAAGGAGGTGTTTGGCACTGCTCTGGTTCCGTGCTCCACGAACTCTAATATGGACACCGTAGAGTTAGCGGAGCAAATGGTACTATTTGGCATACAGTTCTACTCCACCTCCAGCAATTTGTTGTTTTCATGCAAATGATCCATTATGCCCCTGATTGAAATTGCACTTGATATTTTTGATTGAAATTGCACTTTGATATTTTTGAAGAAGAATAGAAATCAAATTACAGAAGTTACACAAAGTTGGTTTTATGAACCTAAAACGATGTACTATATTCTAATGTAAAGCTTAGAGAGTATGTGCATGCTACGTGCAGCAGGGTAGGAAGTAGAGTTTGTGTCCAAGGCTCCAAGCTACTCGAAAGCAAGCATATGGTGATAGGCATGCATGTGGCAAACGTAATCGCCAATGATGCCCATGGAGCAACACGAGCGTATGGTACGAGAGTCCAAGGAAAAAAACCAACCGGCTCAAGCGATTAATGAGTGGCAAGGTGGGTAATTATTCTACAACTCCATGTGAGAGTAGAAGACTCCAGAAAGAGTACCTCTTGAGGTGCTCTAGGAAAAAACGGAGTTGGCCTCCAACTCCACCTTTTTTGGAGCGGAGTTCATGGAGCTGAATGTGCTTGTCAACGCGGAGCTGGAGCGGAGCTGAGAAAATGGGAGCGGAGCAGTGCCAAACACGCCATAAGGAGATAATCAAACCACGCATGAGTCGATTTGTTTTGAATAAATCAATTGGAGACTGTACTTTGTTGTACGGATATATGATGCACACTATAGGCATAATTGCTTGAACGTGTAGGTGTTGCACAATTTCCATGTCAAACATATGTTGTATGTCTTTGAAGTTGTAAATCCTAGAACATGAGGATGGCCTAGGGTGTATACAAAATTGCATGTCACGTGGAGGCGGATGAAACATCATTGCTCATGGCAACAGACGTGATTAAATATGTATCCCTTTTCAGCCAAATTGAACAGTACTATATCTATATCTATATCTATATCTATATCTATATCTATATCTATATCAATTACTAAAACAACAAATTTCTGGCACCAAATTTGTGTAGAACTGGGATTAGTTATTTTCATGTAAAAAATAGGTGACAGGAATATGTTTTATATCAGGAACCAGCAAAAGCACACCTGAAGCCCTCGTTGCGAAACCACCATGTCCCGCCTCAACAAGCGTGCCCGCGGTTCCCACCAAGCCCAAGCGCGGCATTCCTCACCACCTCAGCACGCCTGTTCACCAAGCACAGGCGTTGCACTAGGTTCGGGGTGCAGGTGCCATTGTTGCGGTGTCAGGGTGGGATGCCACACCGGGGTTGGGAAGGATGTGCACATCCGATGTAGGAAGGGGGAAATTGACTATTGCAACATCTCAAATTAACAATTGCAACAATAGAGGAAACACGTTACAACATTTCAA
>DXKC01105414.1:0-10355 GCA_031170775.1 Cymbopogon citratus
TCTATCTTTTGGTCGACAGTGAGAGGGCACACGCCATCTTCCGTTCCGTTCCGTCGGGCCCCGCCCCGGACAGCGGCAGCAGAATTGCAAAAAAAAAAAACAGAGACACTACTACTACAAGTAACGCTGAGCGTGCCGTCACCTCTTGCGTCGGCGCTGTGTGGCCTGGTCGTCGTCGGTCCCCAACTGGCCAACGGGGCCGGGCGGGAGGTCACGGTCGGCGCTCGGCAGCAGAGGGCAAACCGCCGCGACGTGTTTGTCTTCCTTCGTCTTGTGAGGCGTGCCCTGCCGTTTCTGGAGGATCGGGATTGCCTCGACTCCACACGGCTCTATCGTATCCGCTATTGCTATTCCACTAGTGGATGGGCGCGCCCTTGCGCGCCAGGTGTTGGAATAGTTAGTGTACATGTGGTAAGCAGAAATGATAATGAATAGTAGTAGGATAGTGTATAGTTGGAGTGTGTCTCATTGTAGCCGACACATGGTCCTTGCAGCTTTCCTGAAGGATTTTGGAAAGAGTCTGATCAAGCGAAGTAGCTGTGGAAGAACAGGGATGATTTGAAAGTTGGGCACCTTAGTGTTGCAGTATTCTTTGGTATAGAGTGGTCAGGAAAAATGGATTCATTGCTGTTGCTGTCAACATACATCACTGAACATATATTTGTCGTTTAGATTGGTCATAACTGGGTGAAACCTCATGTTCATAAAGTATTATACATATTCTGGAAACAGGTGCTACAGAACTGATATATTAAAGAGGTTCAGTATTATGGTAGGTCATATATAAGGGTAAATATAACTACATTGGACTTTATCGAAGTTTATTTACAGGTGCCTTGTGAGGTGGCATGTCGGTTTCTCTGTACGCTGATTGCTGAGGATGTTGAGGAGAAGATTCCGCAATTGCCTATTGATATGTGGTTGCAAGGATGATGGAGTGATACGCCAACTGTAACAAAAGAAAGTTGAGGTTAAAGGTGTGGATGACAGAATACAGTAAGTGTAAGAGCCTTGTAGGGTGTTCTTAATACCTCATCATGTTTGAATTTTTGCAGAGCTATATCTGCATCTGTGCATCGCTCTTGTAGGGTGTTCAGTAGCTCGGTTATGCAATTATTAAGGTGCGGTATGTTGGTTGGATGAGTATACTGGAGCATGGCTTTGTGGCTATGGTCAACTTGTGTATAAAATGAGTGGATCAACTCTGCAGTGTTTCGTGCACAGGTGGCGAGCTGGTTGATCTCCAAATTGTATGTATTCAGTTGATGGATGAGCTCACATAGTGTTGGGTAGTTGCCATCGATTATCATGTATCCCATCGTGTTTGTGGCATACCTTAAGAACCTGTGGATGGCATCTGCCTTTGCTTCTTGCAAACTGATGTGTGTTCCTGCTGAGTAAATAATTTTGAAATTGGTAGATGAAATGCATGTTTCATACTGTCCCGAAGGATTAACCTCAGTGGTGATGCTGACATGAGTGTTGTATATGTGTTTCACGACGGTGTCAGCTATGCGTGTTAGCTCTCTTGTGTAAGTCTGTTCATCGGTAACCTGTGAACATCAATGATATATGTTGTAGTGTGGTTTATTGTGAGATGTTCGATATACAGGTAAGATGCAAGGTAAAGAGAGGAACTTTTCTTTTTTTGACCTGAGAGTTGAAGGTAACACCGTTGAAGTCAGTGAGCTTCATATTTGGGCATACACGGAGGTAGCTCTTGCCTATGGTGTTGTCAATTGTGTCAAGGTCTTGTCGCATCGAGTTGATCTCATACTTTATATGCTGAATAAAATTGTCAACGCCAAACTGTGCGCCACCATCAATTGTGCCATTGAGGGCCTCAGCGACGTCGTAGATGTCGTAGATACTGTAAAGGAGTTCATCGTACAGTTTGTGGATAACGTCACAGATCTGGAGGCATGACCGTGTGCACTTTGAGAAACATGTTGCTTTGTCAGCGTATAACCTCTGCAATTCAGAAATCATGAGGTAGCTGAAATCTGGTGCATACGAAGGCGTCTGTGGCTTCACTGTCCCTGTGTTTTAACCGTGAATAGATGAGAAGCTAGGATATGTAAATATGCATCAAGTGTGTGTGTGGATGTTGTACCTATATATGTTGATAGTTCGGATTCGTGTTTGCTGAAGTAATCGACAGATGCTGATGCATCAGAACTTGCAATAATAATTGTTGATTCCATTGTTGGATCATCTGCATTGTTATAGACAGCGATTATAATAGATGTATGGTGAAGGTAGATGATTTCGTCTGAGATTATTTGTGATCATAGAAGGCAGCAAATAATGTATGTGTATAGGTAAGATAAATTAGTAGGCAACAATAGTCTATGATTTATTTTAGCGCTAATGTATTATTCGGTAAATAGGAGTCTATTGAATATAATATGGTCGCTGATAAGCTAATGTGAATGTGTAGTTTGTGCGAGTAAATAATGTAGCATATTTTTGTCCCTCTTTGCCTGTTAGTACTGTATAGGGAGGTGGTGCATACCTACAGGGTTGTATGGGACTATCCATGGAAGTTGAGCAGTCTCGTATTCAGTGCACCATGGAGCAATATCCATTGTGAATTTTGAACCATGGAGACTACGCAGTGAGAGCAGATAGCGATATGACTCCGGGTCTCTGATGTGAATGATGAAATATGGCTGTGAATACTTCATATCAGCTGCTGTGAAATGGGCTCTGAATCGATTGAGTATATCTGTCTTGACCTCAAGCACCATTGCAGTTTGGCGTTGCGGACGCCTGAGTCTACCAACAACTGCACGCTTGCTGTGGTAGTAGTCCTCATCTGTTTTGTAACAATTTTTTGTGAGTATGTATGACGGTACAGGATAGTATGATTGAAAGAATGGGGAGGTGTTCCTGAATGAGTTACTGGTCTTGCCTGCTGCTGCATTCATGTCACGAAACAGTCCAGTCCGAGTTATTTGGCCAGTTGCAACGGTGTGGCCGGCGAAGTGCTACGTGACAAACATATAGAACTCGATGAAGGATGAATCGATTGAGGCGACAGAGATGGAATTCAAGAAAGAATAGACATGTATACCGTCGCGGAGAAGAATAGTGGAGGGTATCCACAGCAGTAGGCAGCAGATTTGACGACAACAGCGAAGGTCTTCTAGTACAAGGCCAGTACGATGGCGGATCTAGCAGCTTCAATTCCACCAGCGTGTCTAATCTGAGTACGATGACGATGGGCGCGGGATACGGGTGGCAGAGTCCATGGAGTTGTGGGATGTGGTGGACACGTGATTAGGCAGGGGAGCTACAGAGTAGGCTATGGACTATGGGGAGATGGAGTTGGGGGATGCGGGCTCGTCGTAGAACTCTGTCGGAGTAGACGAGAAGGAAGGGGAAAGTTGCTGTGAGGTACGACTCGCTGGAAGAAGCACAGGGAAGTATAAATGCAACGAGCAAGAGAAGTGGGCCGACTTTTCTGTATGGCCGTTTTGCTGGGCCGTTTTGTTGGGCCTCCATTTTTTTGGAATTGTGAGCTAATGTCCTTTTTTTTGTGTGTGGCGTCAGATTTCATCTGCATCATAACAGTGTCAAAGTGAATAGATTTTTATGGTGATATGATTCATAGGAGTGAGGAGGTGGGCTTTGTCGCAGAATACATGTTTGTGTATCTTAGGATAGGTAACAGAACTGATGTACAACAGATGGTTGTACATCTGAGCAGAGGAAACATGGTGTGAAATGATGCGGATTAACAGGGTCGAAGTCGAACTGCAAACAAGGCTGCTTGAAGAGCCAAAAGGGAAGAAAGCAAGGGAACAAAGCAACGTTTCAGCGTAGACAGTGTAGCAGTAGAAGTCTGACAGTATACGACGACATTGAGCATATCGTTTTTTTTACAGGATGCAAGTTCAGGAGGAGTGGTGGCTGCAGTACTACCTAAACTACTGGCCTAGTGCAGCGGGCATAATTTAAAAGAGGAAGTAGCTATGTACAGGCATGGTCACTGGAGTCTAGTTGGTAAGCAAAAGTTGGTGTCCGTAGTGTGGGATCTTCAATACTGTAGGGATGGCATGGGGGCATACCCTGTGAAACAGGTTGAGTCATTGTTAGAGTGTTGTCCAAATATCTCAGAAAGAAATAGGATAGCATCAAGTACAACATGAATTACGTTGCAAGGTTAGTACTCTGTCAATTGATCTGTGAGGTAAGATGGTGCGGTTAGGAGCAGGTGTGCGCTCAACAAAACAAGCGTAGCAGCAGTGGTCTATGATGTAGCGTTAGTGAGACTCATGCTTTGACAAGGAACGATGGATATAGTGAGGAATAAAATATACAGAAGACAAGGCAGCAGTGAATAAGAGCTTAAATCTGCGATTACCTATGCCTGTGATCCATCTCCTGCAGATTTGCGGCTTTTGCTCTTCACTGGAGTGTGGAGGGCCTCGTCGCGAGTTCTGAGTAATGGACGCCAACATCTAAGTATGTTATAAACATCGAAGGATGGTGTATGGAGAGAATTATGTATTAATGGAAACCTTTTGATGGCATGATGTTGCTGATGGCTGTGATCCTGCGAATCAACGTGTTCATCTGTTTCTTCATCCTGCATAATGGAAGGCTTATAGGTAATGTTATGTTGTTGTAAAAAGACATGGTATGATTCTTTGTGGAGAGGGGGATGAGGGACTACTACATCTGTATGTTCATTACAATCCATTATATGAGAAGTGAGGAATGAGCAACAAAGTTTCAGCTCAGCATTGCAGTTTTTACCTGTGGCGTTGTGGTATCATGTATTGTTGAAACGTCAGGGAGGGCAATCTGCTGATTTTCTGATCTGCTTATTGTTGTTACAGCAAAGTATGTGGGTGAGTCCGTGTAGGTAACGAGGAGGTTAGCTGCGTATCATGACACTGTTCAGCAAGCATACCTATCAGTATCCACTTGCTGAGTAATAGTCCCAATAGAGATATCCACGTCTGGAACCTAGTAGAGATTGTAATCAGCAAGGTAGGGTATATATAAGTGGGAATGTGTAAAGACACAGGTATATACGTGTATTTACCTCGCTAGTTGCTGGTAGCTGTGGAAATAACACCTTTGGAGCCAGCTTTGTCTGCGATGATGATCTAAGAATTTGTGGTACAAAATTTGTTGGATCACTCAGTTGATGATTCTGACGATGAGGTAACGTACGGTAATAAGTGATGCATATTATAGGCTGCATTGAGTAAGATGATTACCCAGGCTCAGCATCTTTGTTCGGCGTTTTGTGAGCCTGCAGAGTTGGTGGGGGCGTCTGTATACCAAATTATTTGGGAATAAGTTGTGAGCATAATGTAGAGTGCAGAAGCTTTGCTTTGGTTGTATGGAAAAATTAGAATGCACATACCGAAGTAGCGGCAGCAAGTACAATCTCAGTAGTAGGCTGTGGTGTTGGATCAGCAGGCGCAGGCAATGCTGGAATAGGGACTGTCTGAGCTGGTTGTTGAGCAAGTAGAAGTTGTCTCTCTATTAAGGCCTGTTCTTCAAAATCAACTGGGACACCTATGGGTTCATATACCATCCGGTGTATATCATCGAAGGAGCCACGGGTTGGTTTAACCAGAAGTGTAAATTTTTTTGAGATCACATTTGTGATTGCCTGAGGTAACTGTGAACCACTTGTTTTGTGTTGCCGGATTACAAAATCTATATTCTTCTTGATTAGCCTCCGCGAGACGTAGTCATACGCAAAGAAGTCTGCCTCATCGGTGTCATCTTTTCCTCTGAAAGCAAGCTTATACCTGCGTGCGATGTATATCAAGCATAGGATATGAGAATATAGTTTAGCGTGGATAGGTGATAGTACATGTATATACGTGCAGAAATGGTGATGGTTGGTGTTGGCCTTACAACAATGTGGTCTGTGTGCAGGTGCAGCTCTTATTTGCGCACATGAAGGGGACAGATTCAATTTCTGGTGCCTTCTTACACTTTGCGCACCCAGTGTAGAACCACCTATTGGTTTGACTCACATCTGTAATAGTAATAGTACATTTGATTCCATCTTCCTGTGAAGAGGTGTAAGAAGAGTTTCAAAAAAAAAAGAACAACAGTATTAGAGTAAGAAAGGTTATGAGCAGGCATGATTATATGTGGAACCTTCTTTATTATTATTTTTTTGTGTTGCCCTCAATGTAGTAATGTGTATGGGAAGACATAGAGGGTGAGTAGAATACGCACTGGAAAGTCATAAGGATCGATCTTTTTTATTTCAGCCAATGTTCTGTGCTCATAGCCGATAGTCTTCGACATAGTGTCTGCATTCGTAAGGAGTGGCAACTCCTGATGTATTGGAACAGGACTAAGCCGTAATCTGTTTTCATACATAAAAAGAATAGAATCAGTTGTCTGTAGCTATGGTGACACATAGGATGTGGTCATATTGGAGTATTAACTGTGTGAGGGTACCTGTCATACAAAGGCAGTGCCTCTCTTATATCTGGGTTAAAGTACCATCGGCATTGGTTGCCTCCATTTACTTGCATCACATCTGTGGGGTAGAAAGGTTTTGGAGGATATCAGCAACAGTCGTTGCATTGTAATAATGATAGGAAAACGTAGTATATAATTGATACATGTAACTCACTGGATATGATCTTTGGCAGACAACCAACGAACAAAGCGACAATTGAGTGGACTTGTTCTGTGGCAGAGGTGTTAGGAAGTGCGAACCCGGTAGCCTGTTCATCCCATAGCCGTATTTTGAGGTCTGCACCACTGTGGAATGACAATAGGTTCTTAGAGTTGTGCACTGAGGAAGGATTCACCATGTAGGACTGCATGTTTATTGAGTGGGATGAGTAATCGTACCTCAAATCTCTTATGATTACATCTCTGATTGTGGCCATCCGCTCATTCTGCTTGAGAGGTATATGGCGTGTGCTGTGCACTATGGTAATAATACCCAGAACATCTATGGGTTGTAAAAATTTGGTAAGTAAACGTACACAGAAAATGGTAAGGAAAAAGAAACATGCTGTACAGATAAGCATGAACATAGAAAATACGTGTGCGTACCAATTGGCTTTGACGCTGCTGGGCCTACTGCATTAATGTTGGAGAAAGGCGTGATCTTATAGACATATGCTGGAAAAGTGGAGGGTGGGTTATCAACTGGTACAACAACAGTGAATGATGTGAAGTTTATCATGAGCTCCTTATCCAAAGGCACATATCCTGTTTTTGGTACTTTCACGTTGAACTTGCTTATTAGGTATGTTCCGTTTTCTTGCACCAAAGGGTGTAACCTTGGCACGTCAGACTGGTAAATCTGAGCATACATAGCATCTCCCTATGTAACAGTGGAGAAGATGGCATGGTAGGTCAATCAATTTGAATAACAAATGTAGGTGTGCGAGTTAAATGTGCAGGAAGGAAAAACAACCATTTTGTGCACAGAAAAGGGAAGAGTACCTTTTCATCAGCTAAGACCAGCCCGATGTAGATTATTGGAGAACCTGGGTTATTACGATCGAAGATCCACTTTCTCATGACACGAACGCAGATGGTATCTCTTGTAGGCTTGAGCACAAGATCAGACAGGTAGATTCTTTTAGGCTGATACTGCTGCATGTTGTACTCCTGCACAAAGTATAGAGGTGATGTTACTGGTTTATATATACACAATACTATATATGTATGGAAGCAATTAGGTATGTGAAACACGAAGTATATGAATTTGAGGAACGAAAATTAAGGGAGTATGTAAGATTAAGAAAGATAGGGACAAAAGGTAAGCAAAAATGCAGTTATCGTAGTAAGGAGACGATGAATAACGTTAATTAACAAGAAAGTGGTAATCTTAGGTAGTTATATTTGTTTTGTTATGACAGAAGAAAAGGAGCAGCAACACAAAGGACAACAAGATGGCACTGTTAAGCATTCATATTCATTATCATGAGATAGCAAACGATGGAACATGTTTAGTGGCATACGCACAGCATAAGTGCAACAGTCAAAATAAAAGGTGCAACTGCAGAGCAGAACGAAAACACAGAAGAAAGCTGATGTAACATGGTTGCTGGCATCAGAAGGCAAAGCTATTGTGTGGCACAAAATCGAAGGTAATCCACACAGTGTATTGTTTGACAACATGCATAAGATATGATAGAAGGCAACAGACAAGGTGTTGTGTGCACTGCACACTACAGCGTTGCAGCTGCAGCAGCAAAAGAAGAGAACACTTCTTTGTAGACGATGTTTCTTGTTTCATCTGTACAGCTGCCGTCTTCGTCTTCGATGAGAACCTTTAGACCCTCCTTTGAGGTGACGCGTGAGACAGCAACATATAGCTGTCCGTGTGAGAAGACTGGCTTCTTGAGGTAGACACCAACGGATGACAAGGTTTGTCCTTGGCTTTTGTTGATCGTCATGGCATAGCAAACTTTTATTGGAAATTGTCGACGTTCCAACACAAATGGCCACTTGTTGGATTTAAGAGTGAGACAAATACGTGGGATACAAACATCGACGCCTATGTTTTTGCCTGTAATAATAGTGGCCTGTATGAGTCTGTCACCTAGCTGTTTGATAATCAGCCGAGTTCCATTACATAGGCCATCTGACTGATTAAGGTTGCGCAGCAACATAATTGGGACTCCTTTTTTCAGACCTATGATGTGCTGTGGGAAGTTGTTACTGCTGAGTGAGTTGAGGAACTCAACAGGATACATTGTCTCATAGGACTCATGGCCGACACAAGATTTGGAGATACAATCGGAGCTACGATATTCGTTGGCTGTGCCTGGCAATAATGACACAATGTGGTCATTAACAGTCTCGGCAAGTTCATTGGTAGGAGTGAGGATAGCACGGTCCTGAAGGTAAGATTCACTTCGATAATTACATAGGAGCTGTGGATATATAGCTTCGACAATGCATGAAATCTTGTCGCCATCAGTGTATAGGAGCAAATCACGGGGAATTTTAATCCATGTTGGCTCATCCTCTCCTTCCGTAGCAGTGGCATCTATGTTACCATCTCCAATAGCTAGCATCCACCTACTGAAATCCGCAACCTCTTGTTGCTTGGTGGGGTTATCCTCATAGGATGCAAGGCGCATATTTTGTGTGAGGTGGAGGACGGTTACATGTGACCACAGAGGGGAGTTCACAATAGCAGCATCTACTATTTCAGCCCTGCTGCCACCCTCAACGACTGGTAATATCTGTCTTAAATCACCACCGAGTACAACAATTTTCCCACCAAAGGGAAGATGTTTAGCTTCGGGCCAATATGCGGACTGCACATCACGGAGGCTCCTATCAAGAGCCTCAAAAGCTTTTCTATTAGTCATTAAGGCTTCATCCCATATTATAAGTGCTGTACGATGTATCAAATCAGCCAGTATGGTGCCTCTACTAATGTCGCATACAGTTGAGTCTTCAAGATCACATGGGATTTTAAACCGCGAGTGTGCTGTACGGCCGCCTGGCATTAGCAGCGAAGCAACACCAGAAGAAGCAACCGTCAATACAATTCTTCTTTGTGCTCTAACATGCGCAATGATACACCTCCAAAGGTAAGTCTTTCCAGTACCTCCATAACCAGACACAAAGAAGAATCCTGGAGTATTGCTGGTTACTTTATTTATTATGCAGTGATAAGCATTCAACTGGTCTGGATTTAATGTGGATAATAAGTTGGAGTGCAAGAAGATCGGATCATCTTGGTAGGAAAGCTCCTCTTCAATGAGTCGATTCGTGGATGAGTAAGGAGCATAGGCACTCCTCGGAGGCAGTTTGAAATCATGAATATCACGGCCACTCTTGGAAAAAATAACCGAGAGCTCATCGAGCAATGAATCCCTGAGGTCATTGTCAGACATGGACGGAGCATTGTTACCGACGATATCTCTGTACTGGTATTGAATATCATCGGTGAGAAGACGCCATACTTTCTCAAAGAAGGCACGCTCGTCACCAACCTCACAAAAGAGCAGCATAGTTACGAATAGTCTCCGTAGCTGTGGTGACGTGGCCCAGTGAGCAGCCTCATTAAAGGCTTCATACCATTCAGTATCATCCCCAATAAGCCCACGTGATCTGCAGGCATCTTTGAAGGTTGCATGCTGCACACCATTATGATACCTTAAGTCGCGATAGCCAAGCGCTCCTTTGACGGTCAGCAGCAGGAGCCTAAGATAGTATCGCTCCCCGGCTGAGGGATGCACATAATGTATACGACCAATCTTCGGACGATTTTGCTGCCGTTTCTTCCATGATCTTGTTGTAGCCTCCCACCTCCACTTGGAAGGAAACTGAAGGTATGTAAGTTCTCTAGCCTCTGGGTATTCCATGTTAGCAACGAACCATTCTGT
>DXKC01105685.1:0-12891 GCA_031170775.1 Cymbopogon citratus
AGATTAGAAGATACCTCTTCACTGCACATTTTCTTTAAGAGTCCCTACATTGTCCCTTTATCATGTACTCAGTCCCTGACTCAGATTAAAAACAGAATTTAATTATTTTATTAATTCAAAAATCAGTTTCCAGCTATTTACAGAAATTGCCACTGTTTTCTTTAGGCAATATCTTCTTCGTTCTAGCTCCGATTCAATCCGTTCGACTTGCGTTGTATTCATAATTTAGTGATTCACATGTTAGTACCCTTATTAGGACTGTTTCCAACTTTTGAAAATCAAATTTAGATTCTTTCTTTTGTTTTCAAAGTAAATCTTGTTTAATCCATAACTTCATCGTTCTAGATCCGATTAGATTGATTCTCGCGTCTGTGTGATCATAGTGACGTGTAGATTAGTTTTATAAGCTTTCCAAACTGTCTTACTTTTGATTGGTGTACTATTCTAATATAGTCCTTTTGTTTGCTTCGTGTATGATTGCATGTATGAGTTGTGTGGTGTTCTACGATCATGTCCAGTCGGTGAGATTTGCGTTGATGGTCTAGAAGAAGTTGGAGATCAAGAAGTTTCTCTAAGGTTTTGGACTTGAAGAAGGATCTAAGTTTAAGACAAGTATAGCGTGGGATCATCCTTGTTTCCTATTCACAATACCACTATATTCATACTGCATGTGTCTAATTTTGTGAACCATAAGGATTACCTAGCACTTGCACCTTATACCTTGATACCTATGGGTTTATTGCATATGGGTAGTTCTTGCTAGTACTCGACAAGATAAACCATGATCTAGATTTTGACTAATGGATTATGCAATGATGATTAAAAGATGTTTTTCAAACAAGGACTTGTTCTGTCGGCAAAAGCTAGGATTGACAATACAACTGGGAGGGCTACATGGCTCTAACTTTAGTTTAACCTAAGGGACCTTTTCTAGCTTGTTCAGCGGTATGCCGGTATGAGTATAGGTCTGCCTCTGTCTTGGAATATAAGAGCATAGGCTGCAGTTGTGTGCCTTATAGGAAGGGGTGCTCTATATCTGACATGATAGCGTCCCTAACAGGTTAGCGAAACTTTTAGGTGGCTTTATGTGATTTTCAGGTGTGTGAAAGTAATTAACCCATGCATTTAGGGATCATGACTCACAGTGAAAGTATACAACCTCTATAGAGTGTAAAACTGATATATCAGCCGTGTTCGCGGTTATGAACGGCCCGGAAAACTCACGGAAACATTGTCCTTGGTAAAATGTGGTAAAATGTTATTTTCTAATGATCATGTGGGTTATCTTGGGTTTGGCACAACTATATGCTTAATAAGATGCTCATCAACTAAAAGCTTACCGCAGTAAACCAGTGTCAACCTTTTGAGCTTTATAACCCTATGCTATATTTGCGGAGTTTGAAATGGACTCACCCTTGCAATTTTCCCCACACTCTAGGAGGAGTTTAGGCTTGTGATCAACCAGTCAGTTTGGATCCAGTGGAGTGGAGTCCTCAGCTGAAGATCAGAGAGTTTATTCCGTTGATTGCTATCTAAGGTGATGTCTTGTTATAAATACATTACATATATTAAAGCACGGTTTTATGATATCGCCCCTTATTTGTAGCTATGTGTGAGATTTGATCTTGAGCGCTCACATATGGTGTACATCTGGATTTGTCCTTAAAACCAGGTGTTACAGCCAAAAGCCTTAATGGCAGTAGCAAAGGTTTGGAGGCGAGCCCTTGTGGAAGCAGTGCTGGGTAGAGTCAAGCAGCCCATATGTTTTTATTTCTTCTGATGTAGGGGGCCAACATGGTCCTTCTCTCGCTCTCCTCTATATTTTTTAACTTTTCAATCTTTTTTATATTTATTTTTTTCTTTTATTTTTTTAACTATCATTATTTTTCTCAAGGCAAGGCTTACATCAACTTTTGTTTACCATTTTTTTCCTTGAATGTCATTTGGTGTGTATGGAATTTGGGATTCTCACCATCCTCCCACACTTGAACTTTTGTGTAAAAGTCAAGTGTGCTAGGTCAGGATCTCTTTGTGAGTGTGTTCCATCACTCAAGAGCATGTAGTTGATATAGCTCTCAGGTTCTCAAGCATCATATGACCAGTGCTGTGTAATGATTAGTAACAAGAATACCCGAGGTGCATACTGACTTGACAACATGTCCTAGCTTTTATTGAAAGAAAAAGATTCTTTTTATTTCAATAATATTGTATATGTTTATTTTCATTATTTTTTATGATAATGATGATGATAATAATAATAATAATACCAATTGTATTTATTATGGACCGCCAACACCCGTGATCATTAGGATGAATGCTGTACAATCTTGTGTTTGAATCCAAGAATAATCCAACTAAGCCAGGCATATAATCAAAATAGACCGTAAACATCATAATTAAGAATATTAGAACAATGAAGATCGAAGTCATATCTAGATCAAGAACAATATCGATAAGAACTAGAAGTACTAGATCTAGAACTAGACGAACTAGAAGATGATCTAGATGAATTAGATCAAGAACTGGATGAATTAGATGATGAACAATGATGAACTAGAACAAGAGCATGATGAACTAGAACATATATAATCAATAATGTTCATACAAGAGAGAAAATTACAAGGCTTTACCTAGCCTTCTCGCAACTTGATCCAGGATCCAAGGAATGCTTGCCTCCTCTAGTTCTAATTCTATCTAGCTAGCCTAGAATTGGTGGTGCTCTAGAGAGATTAGGTTTTCTAACTGGAACTTGGCCTTCAACAATGAGAGAGATCTATTCAGAGGCCCTCTAGGTCTGATTATATAGTCCGGTGGGATGAACTGTGGCCTTTGGATCAAACCGACCTCAAACAAGGGTTGAGATGCGACGTAGAGGTCGGTTGGAAGCCATCACGTGAAGCTCAGGTCACTTGGAAGTAGGGCCAGGCCAGCCTAGGGGTGAGGCCGGCCGGCCCCACCTGGCAGCCTCTCCCCTTCTCCTTCGTTCTAGTGTCTTCTGGTGTATTCTAGAGTCTTTCCGTGCCACTTTCCGATCCGTTTTCGTAATTGGTCATGTCCTACTAGGATTCTATCTCCTCCAAATCCTGTTTAAACCTTTGGAAAATATAGTTTCAACAAAGCCGTGGAATTATGTTAGATAAACCCCTCTGAATATATAGGATGACGGTTCCGGTGAATTCTAGAATCTGCTCAAGTCATATCCATCAGGGACTCTCTATCCGGACTCCGAATATAGCAAACGATAGGTCCGTCTCGATCGTCTCGACAAGCTCTTCGTAACGGTGCATTCCAATTCCTCACTTGAAATGCATTTTTAGGATAAATCTATGAACAACCTAGAAAACAAGTGGATACACGAAAACTCATGGAATTCGTTAGAATCAAATCCTATAACTACTCTTTATAATTCATTTCTTATCATTTCAGGTAGTAGTTGATGGCTTGAAATAGACATTAGTGACCATCAACAATGCCCAAGATCAAGCTTAAATGCATCTTAAAATAAAATATCTTGTATGTACATTTTCTCTTTGATTAGGATATGAGGCTATGATAAAATAAAAACAACACTCAGAAATAAAACCGACGGACGCGTGTTCGCTAGAACTGAGTTGTATAAACAATAAAGAGGCCAAGAGCCCAAATTGCCTCATAGACTAAGATGATAAGAGAGAATGTTATGTGTAAGAAAAATAAAATAAATAAACTCTTGATCCAAGCATATGACTTGAGTCTCCTTATGGTTCGGTGTTTGACTTAGCAATACTATATGATATTTCGGAAATAAAAATGACGGACAAGTGTCCGCCGAAACCGAGCATAAAAAAATAATAACATAAAACTTCCAGATTATAGGTGATCAAAGAATAAAAGATAAGTATCTTTTGTGACTATTCTGTTTTACGTTTGCTCAAAGACTTAGCAAGGATTATAAGCCCCATAGTTGAAGGGGTAGATCGATGAGTAGAGTACTATTTTATTCAAATTCGAAAGAAATCTTAATTATAAACCTGATACTCTTGGAATGTAATCAGCATTGTAGCATCTCTTGATCAATTGATCAACAACACAAAATGGAAAAAACTATAATATTTATACACATGCATTTGCGACTAATCTGTTTCCACATGTATTGGAGATTTATTGTTTTACAGGCATAATTTTGGAGATATGATAGGAACACGCTATTGTTACCAGTGGGTTTCTTAGCTCTCTGAAGAAGACCATCAGATTAAAATAGTTTAAAGCATGAGATTCATACTCCAAACTAGAGGGCCTGTGTTGACACCAAAATTTGGTAAATCCCTTGAAAGGGAGGAATCAGAGTCAGGCAACGGTGTTCACTAGGTCTAGTACACTTGAGATCAAAAAGGAAGAAGAGCCAGAAGATTAGAGGAATGAACATACATATGCACGCACGTGATGACTCTTGAGGGTGCTCAGGCACGTATGGCCAATTAGCATACTTGGTCCGATCGGCATGGATCAGTTGATATATGAGTATACACAAGTCAAGTCAATCAGTTTGCATTGTCGATTATGGCCATGTTATCCTGCATATAATAGTTGACGTGACATATAAGCAAGTCAAGTTGAAGGCTCATGTACGAAGAAGGAAATAGAATAATATATATTTGGCATAAAGATGAAGGTGCAAATCGGTGGTGACAGAGGCACGGACATGTATTGCGTATGCACGTAAGACCGATCATATGTCATATTTTCTAAACATAGCTGCGTATGGGATCTTTACTGGACGATGGACCAATTAAGACAGAGACATACGTCGGTGGAGCTTTACCGTTAAGGATTCTACACAAAGTCAGTGTATCTTTTTGTTTAGATATTTTCTTTTGAGGCAAGTTTTGTACGTCGTACAACTCATCTAACTAGGGTATAAATATAAACCCCCGGCTATTGTAATTTCTCGACCAATACAACAACCGGCTATCACACCAAACCCTAAGAGTAGGAGTAGAAGTAACGTAATGTAGATTCTCGACGAGACCTTCGAGCAGGCTGTGATTGACGTGAAGAGCGGCTTCTAGTTTGTTCCAAACCCCGTAGTATTTATAAATAAGTTGATTGATTGACATGGAGAACGGCTTCCTGCTTATTTGTGAATATTGCACGCAAGACCTTTAAATAAGTTTATTGGTCGACGTGGAGAGCGGCTTTCTGCTTATTTAAACATTATCGCAAGTTAACTTCTTTGATCTGTCACGTTGTTTAGGGCAATGGCTTGCTTTTCTCTAAATCTATGTGATCTGATCTAGTTATCGGCTCTATTAGCTTGGCAACTAATAGATTCATTAAGTTACAGATATTGTTTATTTATAATGTACGCTTGAATCACGCTTTCATCGGCTAATCCCTATCTAATCTTGATTATTACATGTTGTGGGTTTAAAAGTGTCTTAGCTTTAAATAGGTTTTGAGATCAATCTAGGTTGGTCAATCTGCTTGTTTACTTTTTAGCATATTTTATTCCTGCTCCATAGACCCTGTATCGTCTATTCAGCCGATCTAGTTATGCTTTCACTAGTAACTTGTTTGTATCGGCTATAGGCTGGATCAGTCTATCCGGTATCGTTATATGCATGCTACTTGCTCATAATTGATATTGATTAAGCAAGATTGGCTAAGCAAAATATACCATGAAAATTATACATCTTTATAGCCTGTTTTGTTTACGTCTTTATCTCCATATTGTTACACTGTTAAGGGTGGACTCTTTAGTCAATTTTCTCTGATTATCGGCTATTTCTTAGCCATATATTGCGGAACTGTCTGGCACCATGCTGACTGGTTCCATAATTTTACCTTTTCTTCTACCTTATCAATTACAGGTCAAATTGACTGGCACTCCTTGGTCCACGTCCGATCCGGCTCGTTTGAGGTCTTGAGAATCTTTGGAGTCTCTTACTTCAGCACATTCTCTCAGGCCTCCGTAGTGTGTTGATACGCATTTTCATGACAATACCTTCCCTGAAGCCGGTACCTAGTCAGGCCGGGAGTGGGTTCGCCGCACATTGTCGAAGGCGTGGCGGTGTACGACACGAGGGCGTGACAGTAAGACTTGAGTCTGGAAAGGTAGTCAATGGATCTCGGACAATGTGGCCCTATTCCATCCTGAGAGGTTATACCCGAATAGTGTTTCCGGTGACCTATATCTCGTCTAGTCGACGGGCGCGGTTTGTGTAGGGAATACCCCCTCAGCTAAGTTGGAATTCGATTCGAGTCACCATCATTTCTGGTTAGTGAACACTTGGCATGGTCAGTTACATCACTATAAACCCTCTAATTGTGATGATGTTGACAGGATGATTAATTATGGCAAATTGAAAAGAAAAGTATAAATTACTTCTTACTTTACTTTTAATATGAATGTTGTAGCTATAGTTGATCATGCAGTAAATAGGGTATTGACTTAATGTTGATGCTCACTAATGCTACAATGTAATAACTGTTGTTTTTGTAAAAAGGTCAGCTAGCCCACTATAAAGCCTTCATTATCCTTGGAGTCATTTTATTTTAGTTTATGACAGGTAAGTCCAGCTATGTACATTCTCATACTTAGGGCTCTATTTACATGTTGTTTTGCAGATGGTCAGGTCCGTCATGGTTGCTGTGTTAACTGTCTCTAGTCCGCTAGGGACGATAATTAGATCGATGGGCAAGATCATCTCTCGTATCGCTTCTCATGCTTTTGTTGGACTGTGACTGTGATGTTGGCGCTTGTATTTTAAACTAAGTGTGTGTGAAGACTTCCACTATGAATTTGGTTTTAAAAACTATGATCTGTAATAACTCCTTTAAATTCCACACTCTGATACTTTTATTTTAAATTATGTTCGAATGGATGTTGCTTGTGAATGGTTACCGCTGAACTATTACTATCCTTGTCTGTATTTGTAAAAAAGTTTGAAATCCTTCATGATTTCATGGACTATCGGGTTTATCGGAGGTTAAGTATAGAGAACAACCGTGTCGGTGGTTGCTTTCTTTACTTCATTTCCTATAAATTGGGTGGTTCTGTTATAGACGCCTAGGCGGGTTTTGGATGACACCGCCCTTCGTACGGTGAAACATCTTCGCAAGCACCAGCGGAACATCTACCTCTCAGGCACTAAGCCCGAGAGCGCCTCATCTAGGCGAAGGGGCCTCGCCACGCCGAAGCATTCTCGCCTACGATGGCGGCGCGGCGCCCCACAGCTTATAGCGAAATCAACGCCAGATGGGAAAGTCCTTTTGGCGTATACTTGCTTTTGTAGTTGACTTGCCAAAAGTCGGGGGGCGGGGTTAGAAACCTGCTGCCCTCCCCCAACACCAGCTACATTGTTGATGGTGGATATACCATAGAAATCCACACTCAAAACACCGTCAACATGCCTAAGTTTCAAGTAAGAATAGCATAACATGAGCATACTTTGTCAATAATCAGTTCCACTTGTACTCTTAGCTTGTGCTTGCAAGAAACAGCAAAACAGGGCTCAGGAGGTCCCACCATGGGGGTCGGGCGACCCCACTTGGAGGCTTCTTGGCCTGAGCTTCGAGCATGATCCATGTCATGCTCCCTGGAGTCTATTTCCACCATTAGATCAACTTGTGTTTTCTCTCAACGGTGGAAGATCACTTCACATGGATTCATGGGCCCATAACGAAGCATGCAACATGACAAATCAAAAGAAGATGATCAAGCCACTTCACATGACAGATGGGGACACCCCCTAGAGGACCCAGGTAGGCCCACCTGCTAGTGAGGGGTCGGCCGACCCCTATGGTGGGGCCACCCAAGGTCGGTTGGCTCCCACCAACCTTGGCACACCTCCCACGTGTGGAAAATGCCACAGCTGTCCATCCTATGGCGGTCTAAGGCCGGTTTGATCTAAGGGAGGAGAAGCAATGTCATGCGGATCGCTGACGTGGCGGTGGAGTAGCCCCTACTCCACATCTCTCTATAAAAGGCAGCCTCCACCCTTCATTTCAAGTGTGCATTCCAAGAGTTCAAGCTTCCAAGCATTCAAGCTTAAGAGTAGTAGTTAGTCTAGAGTGGGAGTTAGACTCGAGTCGAGCGAAGCTCAGGGTCTCCGGAGCTGTATTCTGTAGGGTTTGGTATAGCTCTTGTACCTTTTCTCTTTTGTGAGACTTTCTTTTATCAATATCGCATTCTTACTTTACTTTATTGAGTACTTACTTAGTGCAAGTCTTTCATAGTCTTGTTGTGCACTTGGCTTAGTAATATAGCTGTCTTAGTTAGATTTGCGACCTGTAAACCACTCCTTGTGTGTGCATCATCGTCCTATCCTACATAGGAGCTTTAGCTAGCTGCAACCAGTTAGAGTTGTAAGAGTAAGTGTGAGCGTGGTGCTCATACTTAATCTTACCTTTGTTTACCACTGGCTTGTACGGAAAGTAGGAGCGCACTTCCTAGTAGGTGACAGATCGTGGGCGGCATTAGGTCTCCTCACGTGGTCAGGCTAGTTCTTAAAAGGTAAGGCGATCCGTATGCTTAGCTGCTTCCGGTAAGGGGTGAGGTGATAACCTCTTAAGCGTCTTACTGTCTCGGCTATCCCTTGCACACACTAGTAAGGCACCAATCTAGTTAAATCAATTATCTATTAAGCTAAGTCCATAGGAGTCAAGTTAGATACATAGAAGTCCTTACTCACTCGTTGTCCTCCCACGTAGCTAGCACTACCAATTACCTTTAGTTTAGGACATTGGAATCACCCTACCCTTCCTATCATTTACTTACCCATCTTACTCACTACTTGACATTAGACTATAGTAGACACAAGGATCTCATTCCCCTTTTGTTAAACACTCCTAGCCGCTTTCCCTTGGGAAAATATAAATTACGATACCTTGGAATACTCCTAGGTGAAATGTTACAGCGGTATATTATGTGCGCTTGCGGAATCACCCAACAGTTAATAGAAAATACCCCTAGGCATTTCTGGCACCATTGCCATTATCTGGTGGTTGCGCTAAGAATTGCCAACATACATGCATACACACACATATTGCCATAAGACATATATCATGTATAAACACCACCATGCTATAACAGCTGCCAACGAAGAACAGTGCAAGAGAGAGGAAAAGAATATGAAACAACATGAGTACTGCACCATGATAAGGGCACGAGAAACCATCGATGGAAGGGAAGAGAGGAATAAGAGGAAACATGAGTACCATGCACGAGAAATCTATGTTCGCATATATAAGAAATATTTATTCATCCACCTACTCCCCAATCTTGATCCTAGCAATGGAACAGGACTAATGGTTAGGGCATTCCAAGACAATGCAATTGATGTAGAAATCACTGGTGGGCATAATTACGATTTGTATGCCGCCATCCTATGATATTTCACACCCTTTCAAGTTAAAGAGGACACAATTCCCAACAATGATCTCCATAAATCTATGTTTTTATAGCTTCTCTGAGCATATCCAAGACATGTTTAAGGCTTAGGCATAATGCAAATTAGATAGTTAAATGTGAAATAAATTTATTATGCCTTCTTCTATAAGTATTTTTTCTAATTGTGTACATGCTCAAATACAATTGCAAGTTGAACTATGGTAAAAAAAATCGTTATTTGGTTGTTTTCATACGCATTCCTAAAATAAAACCATTGCGTTAGCACGGGCACTGTACTAGTGGTTGGGTAGGAGCCCAATGTTTTTTAGTTGTTGATATGGAATTAAGAACTTTTCCAGTGACAACTAGGTAATTGCCTCAATTAACAGAATTTTATGCCCATCTGTAAAAATAAAATGGAGATATCTGCTAAAATATTCTCTAGTAGTATACTTTACACTACTATGGAATAATTAACAGTGGCGGACACTTTTGATTTTCTGTGGTAGGCAAAGTGATGAGGACACGCCTACACTGTCCAAGAGTTTGCCCAATCTTTCACAGTGCCAAAAATATCAAGGATCAATATATTATGAATTTTATTAATTGAGTGCAGCCGTGGAGAGCATAAACAGCAAGCAGAAACCGAAGTGAACTCCCGTGTACAGCAGCACTAAATGGGCCGGAAACTCAAGCAATGACCCGATGACAAAGTAGCAGTGGTGCTTATTGGATCGATCACAAGCAGCAACAACAGTAGATAGATAATAATTGAAATAATTCTAGATAATCCTTTAGCAGATCAAACACGAAGTGCAGCAATACTATTGATATGATAGAGGGATCAGCTTACAATCGAAGAAAACCAAACCCTAGATAAATCTTCCACCCACGGCCACGACGAACCACGATCAGAAGAGAAGGAACTCCGAGAATTCCAGCCGCGCCCAGGCAAGACATCCTGATCGCACGCCAACACAAATCCACAAGGATCCGGTAACACCCGTTAGGGTTTCACGAGCGGCAGCTCGACGAGGAATAATCCCACAATAAAATCCAATCTACCCTGTTACAATGGGCAGCGCCAACCAACGACTCAAACTAGACTCAGCCACATTGAGTCCGACACAGCTGAACCAAATTACAGAAGGAAACAAACGTGACATGCTAGCCACGACACATCCAAGGAAAATATACTAAAATAATACGGCTCAGTTGCTAATCAATACCAATTAGCTCCCAGCCCAAAAGAAGATATACTAAAACAACGTCCAAAGAAAGACTCCATACGATCTTCCCAATAAAAATACTCCTGAGGAGTTGATGCTAGAGATAGCTTTGGCAAATAGTTAACTTCGTTGAGCATGTTCAAATCAGCCATTGAAAAAAAATCCAAATGCACCGTGAGCAACCCGAAATCTGATACTAACTGATGAGGACACACCTACGATGCCCAAGAATTTGTCCGATCTTTCACGGTGCTAAAACACCTAGAATTAATATCATCTGAATTTTGTTTTCTGAATTTATTTCTCAGATGGCAAGCACAATTTATATCCAAAATATAATATGCACTAGCTTGATTGAACCGTCTGCAATGATCAAGTAGCCTCTAGCAGACTAATATGAGTAGCAGCAATATGAGACTCCGTAACCAGCACAATCAAAATATATATAGTCGATCACCTTTAGTTATGTCACCACAGCAAGCTGTCTTTAGTTTTGGGAAAATAAATAGGGGGGTAGCAGCCTGACTTGCACAGAAAGCAAGTTCACATAACACCGAAAGCAATACTAGCCAGAATAAATTAAATAATCCGATCTCCCAACTCAACAATAGTAACGTGAATTAAGGAGTAGCAGTAGTTCGTTCACAATGTCAAAAGGAATTAATAACGAGCAGTAGCGGTGATACAAGGGTATCAGCTTATAGAGTAGTTGCAAACCAAACCCTAGATAAATCTTCCACCCGCGGCGACGACGAACCACGATGAGAAGAGAAGTAACTCCGAGAATTCCAGCACGCGCCCAGGCAAGAAATCCTGATTGCACGCCAACACAAATCCGCAAGGATCCGGTAACACCCGTGTTCGCGTCGAGATGGGATCTCTAGCAAACATCACCAGCGGGCTTTGGATGCCCTAGAGGTTGTCCACGCAACCTGCACGCAGCAAGAACGCAGCGTAAACCGACACAACCGATCTAGAGATCGGTATAGCCGATGTAGAGCCCGTTCTCGGCCGAAAAGCTCCAGAACCGCCTCCGGAAGGATCCGTCAGGAGGGTAGCATGTGGAGGATCTCCTAGGACCAGCAAGGCCGCCTAGGAAGCCAACAAATCTCGTGGAGAAACTTGCCGGACAGCAGAATAGAGGGTTGAAAGGTAGAAGATAAGGGTTTTAGGGTTTGTTTTTGACGATTGGTAGGTGGTACTTCAATCGGCCATGATCCTCTAATATATATAGAGGGGGGTGGTCTTATCCCAATAGAAACAACCTCAGATCGTGATATTCAAGTTTCCTTACTCAATACGGTTGCCAAACCGATCCAAGTTAGTTTTCAGGCGAGAGTCGGCTTAGCCGACTATAAGACCCAGCTTAGCCGGTTTTCACGGGGGTAGCAGGCCTCCTAGGGCCTTCTCAGGCACAGTCGGCTTAGCCGACCAGGGCAGTCAGCCTAGCCGACTCACTCGGCCTGGCCGGGTCTGGTGATCGGCCTAGCCGACCCAGGCAGAGGCAGGGCACATTGAACTTCCTTTTCTTGATCTTCTCATCTTTTGACCGTGCCACTTGATCTCAATCTTACCCAAGACATATATTACCTGCTCATAATGCCTTTGGCCTTCCTTGGACATTTTCGAGTGTCAACACATGCCCACTTGTTTTCAAGTTTATGATGCATACACTTGAAAACAAGCAACCCTGCATAGATAAATAAAGATTGAACAGCCAAGATGTCCACCACACCGGCTATCCAATTGATTAAGGGCGATGTATACATCGGCCATTTTTTGTTCTAAGGGCGATACATGTACCGGCCATTATTTGAAAGAGCACTTAGGCTTCTTGCCAAACACTTGGAAAATACTTCTTCAAGTATCTCCCGTTCAATGCTACTTTGAGACGCTCACCTTGCAATGTCTCTAGCATATAAGAATTTCCACGCACAATTCCAATCACTCTATAAGGACCTTCCCAATTAGGTGACCACTTGCCAAACTGATTGCTCTTTGTCCCAATAGGTAGTATAGTTTTCCATACTAGATCCCCTACTTGGAACAATTTGCTCTTCACCTTTTTGTTATAAGCTCTTGCAACTCGGACTTTATCCTTCTCAATTTCCTTCCAAGCCTTTAGTCTCAAGTCGGTTACCTCATCAATATTGTCCATCATCAACTCACCATACACAACAGCTGACAAATCGTTTTGTCTTGCTAATCGGTATGCATTTAGATTCACCTCGACAGGTAACACAGCTTCCTACCCATAGACTAACTCAAAAGGAGTAACTTTTGTTGCACCAT
>DXKC01105801.1:0-10674 GCA_031170775.1 Cymbopogon citratus
ATTGGTGCGCAAGTTGTTCATCGAGTAGAATTGATGTCTGATGACACAGGATGGGAGTTGCTGTGGAGAAGTATGAACATTAATGAAGAGACTGAAGTGGAAAATCTGAGAGGCGTAGGGTATGAGATTATCCATATGTGTGGTGGCCTTCCCCTCGCTATCAAGGTTACCGCTAGTGTTCTAGCAACCAAAGAGAAAACTGAGAACCAGTGGAGACATCTTATAAACAGAAGTGCTTGGTCCATGAGCAATGTTCCCATTGAGCTAAGAGGAGCATTGTATTTGAGTTATGATGACCTACCGTGGCATTTGAAGCAATGCTTTCTCTTCTGTTCCTTATTTCCAGAAGATTGGATCATATGTCGTGAAGATCTTATAAGGTATTGGGTTGCTGAAGGTTATGTACAGGAGCAAGGAGAACAACTTCTTGAGGATACAGCTACTGAATATTACAATGAATTGATATACAGGAACCTCCTTCATCCAGACCGTCTATATGCTGACAACCGATGGTGTAAAATGCATGATCTTTTAAGGCAGCTCGGTCAACATTTATCACAGGATGAATATTTTTGTGGACATCCACAATCACTAGAGGCAAAAAATTTAACCAAACAACGGCACATTTCAATTTTTACTGATGCTGATTCTGTAACTCTACCCACTGCATACATGGAGCATATTAGAGCTCGAACATTTCTGCTTATTCGTTGGACCAAGTCAGCAAGAGTTGAAAATAATATATTCAAAAGGCTTGCATGCATTCGAGTTTTGGATTTAACTGGTTCAGTTATACAAAATGTTCCAGATTCTATTGGGAGTTTGATTCACTTTCGGTTACTTGATTTTGATGGGACTGACATATCTTATCTTCCCGAATCAATTGGTTCTCTCATGTACCTTCAAATACTGAACTTGCAGAAGTGTCGAAATTTGCACAAGCTTCCTTTGGCAATCTCTAAATTATGCAATTTAAGACGCATGGGCCTTGATAGAACACCAATAAGCCAGGTTCCAAAAGGGATAAGTGAATTGAAGTTCCTGAATGATTTAGAAGGATTTCCAATTGGTGGTAGCAATGTTAATAGTGATAGAATGCAAGATGGGTGGAATCTAGAAGAACTGGGTCAGCTTTGGCAGTTGAGGAGGCTTCATATAATCAAACTCGAAAAAGCAGTTCCTCCTAGTAAAGATTCATTGCTAGCAAACAAAAAACATCTCAGAGAATTAGTGCTACATTGCAGTGAACGCATAAACGAGCCACATTCTGAAGATGAAGGAATCAATATTGAGAAAACCTTTGATTTGCTAATCCCTGCACGCAACCTGGAGGATCTCACTATTAGGAATTTCTTTGGTGGGAAGCTTCCCATCTGGCTAGATACTGCTACCAATTTTCCTTCACTGAAATACTTGCAACTCATAGACTGCAAATATTGTGTGTATCTTCCACCAATCGGTCAGCTCCCCAACTTGAAATATCTGAAAATCCATGGAGCCAGTGCAGTCATAAAAATTAGACCTGAGTTTGTTGGCTATGGGGTGGGTAATATCGGATCCACAGAGACTGTAGCTTTTCCCATGCTTGAAACATTGGTCATTTCGGATCTGCCGAACTGGGAGGAGTGGTCCTTTGTTGGTGAAGAAGAAGACCAAGAAGCAACAACAGCTGGTAGGCAAGGGGGAGAGGATGGGGTTGCTTCAAAGCAAAAGGGGGAAGACCAGGCTCCAAGGATGCAGCTGCTGCCACGACTGCAGAAGTTGGACCTTCACCGCTGCCCCAAGCTGAGAGCTCTCCCATGGCAGCTTGGACACGAGGCAACCAGCTTGAAGGAGCTCCAATTAAGACAGATGTACAGCCTTAAGGTGGTAGAGAACCTCTGTTTCCTCTCAGAAGTCCTTGTACTTTTTCTATGCAAAGGCCTAGAGAGGGTCTCGAATCTTCCCCATGTGAGAGTGCTGCGTGTATCTTACTGTCCAAGTTTAATGTGTGTTGAGGAGTTGTGTAGCCTAGAGCAGTTGTGGCTGGACATAGATATGCAGGAAGTATTCTCACAGTGGGTGCCAGGGCTTAAACACAGACGCCAACAATGCCATGGCGAAGACCTGGATGTGTACACATGGCCTCGAAAGGTTTAGGTGGGCAGCACAGATACAAGGTACGATCTTACTAACTGGTTTCAGATTAATTTGGTTGTGCGTCACTGCTACATTATTCTTGGGTTTTGTCCGTCTAATTGCGGTTTTGTTTTTCTTGTGGATACTTGACTTCTACAGGATGGAGGGCTGGTCACGAAGTAAATCAACCAAGACGTGCTGATGTGGAAACACAAAGGTGATTGGAAATCCATCATGGGGGGTTACCGGAATAATGATTTGTTCTGTTTATGCCTATATAAGTTCGCATATCATCTATTCTTGTATGAATGTATTAATAAAAAACCAATGTGATGCTACTTGAGTCGCTCAGCTCTGTTCTGAGGAATACTCAGAGGATAAGTTGCCATGCTTGACATTCTTGAATACTTCCTATGTAATAATGTAACGTGAAGAACTTGTTAATATATCTGTTGTAATTAATTTGCTTGCCCTATTTATATCATCAGTATTAATCTGTATGCTCTTGGGTTTTGTGGTGGGATGCCCTGACTCAGACCTCACGGAAGCATGGAGCGTCTGTGAAGAATGGAATGCACGGTGAATGCCTCCTCTGCTTTGTGCTTCGGCTCGCAAGAGCAGTGAGCCAGTGACGCGTTCAGGATGCTAATCGCCATCAGCTGTTATGTGATTGTGTGATGTGATGTGATCATTCGGTTGGTTAGAGTGGGATGCTGCATCCTGAACGGAATTATCAGCACAGTTGTTCCTCCAGCTGCTGGTCCTATAAATATTATTACAATTAACTAGACTAAATGTAAGATCTAGAAGATCCAGAACAGGACGGACGTCATTGGTGACGAACACAGTATCCAATAAGTCAAACTCGTGGGTTGGACAAAATTCAAAATGTATCGCGTGAGGACGAAACAGAATCTGCTAAGGCCCCGGAAGTCATGAAGTAGTCAACGTGTGTGTACGCCTACATATATATATACAAACGCACACACCACGGGTCATACTCAAACAAGCGCCAGATATGTCCCAGCTCTCTCTTTCTCTCAAGAAAAAAAGGTCATCGTAGTTAACAAGCATGGCAGGAGAAGAACTCACGCTGCTTGGCCTGTGGGCAAGTCCGTTCACGATCAGGGTGCGCATCGCCCTCAACCTGAAAGGCCTCACCTACGTTTACTCCGAGGAGAGCATCACCGAGAAGAGCGAGCTTCTCCTCAAGTCCAATCCCGTGCTCAAGAAGGTGCCAGTGCTCATCCACGACGGCAAGCCGATCTGCGAGTCTCAGATCATCCTGCAGTACATTGACGAAGTTTTCCCCGCCGCCACCACTGCCGGGGCGCCTATCCTTCCATCCGACCCTTACAACCTTGCTGTTGCTCGCTTCTGGTCCTCCTACGTCGACGACAAGGTACCTACAAACAGTCATAGCTCATGTTACTAGTACCCTTCCCAACCATTTCTGTATGGATCAATCACACAGATACTTTGTTCCATGGCATACAGTTGTTCAGCACCTGGGCACCGGTTTTCATCGGCAAGACAGCGGAGGCGAGGGTGGAGGCGGCGAGGAACATCGTGGCGGTGCTGGAGCCATTGGAGCAGGCGTTCATGGAATGCTCCAAGGGGACGAAGCCGTTCTTTGGAGGGGACACCGTTGGGCTTGTGGACCTGGTGCTTGGCAGCTTCCTTGGGTTGCTCTACGCCACCGAGGCCATCTGCGGCGTGAAGGCCGTCGACGCCACCAGGACACCGCTGCTGGCGGCGTGGGCGGAGCGGTTCTGCGCTCTGGATGCTGCCAAGGGGCTGATTCCTGATGTGGACAGGCTTGTGGAGTATAACAAGGTCAGGCGGGCGTTACATGGCCTGCCGTTCCTACCACCCGTAGCTTATTAGCTTAGGTTTGTTTCGTTACAAACCTTAGCTAGGCTTACTCCAATATATAATGGACCGATCGATCGAATAATAGTATTAGAACAGGTTTGTTTCGTTACAAACTCTATATATGTTCATCAAAATAAAGTACGGGAGGTACATTCTTTGGGTAACATGGATTGGGCAGCAAAACTTGGAGAAATGTAATACTCAACATTCCAATTGCTAAAGCATTCTGCAACAATATCAGCTATTGATATGCCCTCATAGGGAGGAAGCAATTCACTCAATAATAAAGTTATGCAAATATTGCTATCTTTTGAGGTCTCAGATTTCCACTTATCAGAAGTGAAACATATTCTTCCAGGTGCGCAGCAGCATCTTTTTCAATTTGGTACATAGCTAGCTATGATATCTCGCCATTTTTCTTAAACTGTGGGAAACAGCAGCTAAGAAGATAACCAAATCCAACTTCCTCAACAACTGAAAAAGGCACGCCCACCATCATAAGAAATACAGCTATTGCCCTCCTCAATATGGGTCAACCTTGTGGTTTTCGAGAGCAACAGAGCCATCATGATTACTTTCAGCCCGTAGAACATACTGATCAAGACTAGCCTCTAGCCTGTCCTTTATCATGCATTTGGATATGCCTTATCAAGTGAGAAGTTCCATTCTTACTATGAGCAGTGAGAATTTTCTTACAGATTCTGCATTTAGTGGAGGCCATGTTAGGTTCATCAGGTTCTAACTCTTCAAAATATTTCCAAACATGAGACTTCTTGCCATGTTTTCCACTAAGCTGACCCCACAGCTCCACATCTTCTTGGTCCCACCTCTTCATGATCACTTACCACTTTGATTGACGGGGTCATCACTTCCAAGCTTTACATGTGCATAGAAATGTTGCCTTGTTAGAGGAAAAATCAAAACTCTGCCGGGCATCAAAAGAACACAGAGCTTATGCATATTAACAAGATATGGCGGCAACAAAGAGACACGAAACAACTTTTAGTAATCATATTTAATTTGCATAAATAAAGAGCGAATATTTAAAATACGAAAAACACGTGAATTTTCTTTCTCAAGTCTCAACTCTAGATTAAAATATGAAAAGAAAGCCTACTAATTAGAATGTATATTTTATAGATCACTGATTTGAACAAACAATTAACTCCCACATAGAAGATCTGCACCCACCCTACCAGTAAAAAAGTTACACACACAATGCTGCTCTCACATGGCAGATCTGCTTGACTGTATCATACAAGTAAAAAAAAACACGAGCACAACCAGATGCAGAGGACTAGAGGGGTAAATCCTCTTGTACCTGAGATGAATGCTCAGTTGCCGAGTTCAAGATCTTTTTCTTGGTACCTGTGTTATTCAGCCGCTAGTCACCAGCCACCAGCCATCGTTGGAACAAAAGGCTCTGGGAGAGTGGGAGCAAAAGTGAAAACCTTATCTCTTCAGCCAGAGCAAATGTACATAGAAGTGCCATAGAAATTTAGATATTTGTACAGGTATATCATCTGCATTTGGCAGAAAGATCAACTGATAAAGAAAACAGAGCAAGCTTATCTGATGATTATTCAGTTCTGTAGCTATAGTGGCTGCACTTGTTACATATAACCATATCAAGGATAATAATAACACAACTAAACTAGTGGAACATATCACAGCCTATGATTGTTTGTTCCACAGAAGAAAAGAGCAGGGGAACTCTTCCCTTGCAGCATTGTAATATTCTTCATGTGTAAGAAAAATCTGTTACATTCTTGTATTAAGCAATTTCGACCAAATCGTAATGTGGAATAAGCACTATTTCAGTGATTGATTAGACCATATAAAGCAAGGAAAACATATACAACTACACTAGCCATATGTAACTTCAATAGGCATTGTTTTAGCTTTAAAAATTGGAGAGACATTACAAGCAGAACCTGGAGAAGAACATAGGATGGCTTGAAGAGGATATCAACTTGATCTTGTCAATATTCTTCCTCATCATCTGGGAATCATTGCCAAATCATCAGTATTTAAAGATAACACGGGTACAGAGAAAAAGTTATATATTTACCAGATATATATCAACATCAGTATTTCAATATCCATTCTTAATGTAAGCTTATTTTATACTTTTCAAGCTATGGAGATAGTGTGAGGTGGAGTTCCAGACTTTCAGGCATGATATGAAAAACATCACTTTAGAAAAAACAGAAGAAAGAAGAGAAATAAATAAATAAAGTTACTGGCCATGGAAAATGCAAAATAGTCATATGGTACACTCCATCATCTTCAAGATCTTAGTGGCTTTCAACAATCATTAATACATAAAAAAGACTTCTGCCGGTCCATAAGGATACAACAAAATAGAATGAGATTGAAGCAAGTCAGCTTTTCTTCACTGCTCCCACAGACCATCATCCTATAGAATATAGATTGAAGCAATTCAACAAAGTCATGAATCTTGAAAACGCCATAACAAAACAAATTGTGCAAAGGCTATAAAGAAACCTAGCTAATGTACAGAATTATACATGAAGCTTGCAATTTAACATTAAAAATCACATCAATTCATAACACATGAGAGTTTGCCCAGTATGAAAAAGATGTTAAATTTATTGCAAATTGCAGATGGAAAATAATTTGTATCAGAAGTTGTCGCCAAGAGTACAGGCCTTAAAAAATCTTTTTATGGGTGCCAGGCTGCCAGCATATAATTCATGATTTCGTGGATAACAGTAGGGTCTCTCTCTCCAGGCTTTAGAGAAAGGATACTAACACAAAACCTATCCAAGCATTATGGAAAATAAGGAACTTCCCTCCGTGTGGGATTCATCCATCAATTGCATGTTCAATATCACTGTGAAAAAAGAAAATTCTAAAAATACAATCAGAACATAACATGGTTCCGGAGGATTAGTCATTTCTGGTCATCTTTTCTAAACAAAACAGAAGTTATGGTTCTCCATGGATGTCATATAATCACATTATTATTATATAAAATCTTGATAATAGAGCAAATGCAGGACAATAGTTTTTGTCTTTGGAAACAAAAAGCAGTTAGAGCCGAAACCTGAGCAGTGGACATCAATGCTGAAGGAATCCACATTGGCGACCATTGTAGCGTTTTCGCAGTCGAACAGGCTAATCAGCAGGGATCCCGCGCAGTTCTGGAGGTTCCGGACCTCCGCCGTGGATCTCGAGAGAAGCGAAGTGGTGGAGGTGGCTGCGCCCCGTACCGCCTCAGCTGCTGGGATCCTCACGCACCACGGAGGGGACGATCTTCCCAGAAATCCATGGCGAGCCCTCGCGACCTCGTGTCATCTCAATGCAATAGAGCTGCCGGAGCCCTCCCACTCGAGGTCGCCAGCGGTGCCGGAATCTGGCGGCGGAGATGTGAAGAGGAAGGGGAATCGCATCGACAAACGAGACGAGACAGACATCGTCGAACCAAGCACGCTTGGCTTCTACACCTGTCTCACTGCCAGTGGGTCCAGGAGCCCCAGCTCCAGGGTCCACTCGCCAGTGACCGATGGCAGCGCGGTTGTACAATGATCGGGATAAAAAAAAGAGGAATCCTTATTTCCACTTCCATGGGCCAAAAGTGCAAAGCCCAATTAGTTTCGCCAACAAGCTCACATTGGGCCTTATCAAAAACAGAAAAACAAGCCCATAGGGCCCGCCCTCCTTCGGCGCGGCCCCTCATATATACCAGGCCGTGGGCAGTTATCTTTCCCGAACGCCACTAGCTGAATCCGGATCCCTCTCGAGAGAAAAGAAAAGGAGATTTCGTCTGACTCTGCTCCGATCCGCCGCGGTCCGCTCGCTAGTCCCCTATGGCGTCGGCGGCGATGCTCCGGTCCGCTGCCCGCTCGCTTCGGCTCCGGCAGGCCGTGGAGCCGGAGCGGTGCCTTCTGGCAAGGCGATTCCTCAGCAGCAGCGGCAGGAGCTCGGTGCCCACGGAGGTAATGAATCGATCCCCTGCTTCCTCTCCCTCTTTGTAATTGGGGGTCGACTGGTTAGGGTTCGTCGATTTATGCGGTGTCACCTGAACTGAATTGTTGGATTAGGCCCTGGAATGACGGATCTGTGGAATTATTTTGGGGGCATGTTAATTTTGTTGGACCCAATCACCTCAAGGGTTAGGGTTATGTTTGCCAGGTCTGTTGTAGAGGGAGGGAAGCTGGGGCTGGCTGGCATGGCTGCTTTATTTGATTTTATATGATACTAGCAAAAGTGTCCGTGCGTTGCAACGGGATTTAATTAATTAGCTGCCCAGCACGCTAGTGCTGAACATACGCTTTTGTTGTTTCTCATGTCTGCGTTGCTCAGCTTGTTGGTGCTGCTCCCACCTTAGCCACTTGGTCGCGTTCATCGGATCATGCTTAGTAGGCAATGGAGAGACAGGTTTGGGTTAGCTCATGTGGCAGTTAGACTCAATGATCCTTTCCGTGTTTGTTTAAGCAGTTGTCCAAAATATCAGACATGCATGTAAAAACAATGCACACACGGTACATCGAAGCGTACATGTGTACGGTTTGGACTCGGCAGAGGAGATAGAGTTGGACAAAATATTTTCTCCTAATTTTCTTCCACTTTTTCTACCACCAATTTTCTTACCAATTTTTTTATTCTAGAGTATATAGTTTAAAAAGATTTAGCTATTCTTTTCTTTATTTGTACGATTTTTCACATCATTTACAAGTTTGTTATTTACCAGAAAAAGAAAAAAGATAAAGAGCCAGGCCACAGTTTGGCTCAATCCACGGGTAGAAAAGGTCCAAGAGGCAGATTCTAGACCGGTAAGAGGAGACCCAAATTGGGTTGAACTTTAATATCAGGAATCCTCGATTTTTTTAAAAATTAATTTTGATCCTTCCACATTTTCTTTCTCTCTTGCACTTTTGCATCTGGACCCTTTCTTATTTATAGAAAATATAGATATAGAGATAGATATTGGTATGCATATAGATATATAGATTATCAATTATAATATTATATATAGTGCAAGCAGTACACGTCGGAGTTTTGAGTCACGGTGGTCATAGCATATTCGGTTTGACTTCACACCAATTTTCTTACTCGTCTTATGAGACTCGTTGTTTGCCACCAAAGTGTTTTTATTAGGAAAACAGAGAGAGGATGGGCCTGCTAGCTGTCCTAGTTTGACGGGAACAGAGGCAGGTTCGGCCTGCTGGCTGTCCCAGTTTGACGGGCATATGCAACCCAACTAAATGACGGTAATCAAATCGGATTTAAACTTGGGTGGTGTACAGAATTTTGATGGACTATTTTCACCATGCCGAACTCGGATAGGTGGCAGAAATTCTTTTGCCGGTAGAAATTTTCCCTCTTTATAATTAGGTATATAGATATCTTGTCTTCCTATGATCAATTGTGAACTAAAAAAATCTACTTTGAAAATCTTGTCTTGTTTAAGTAATTGATGGATGGAGTGGCATCGATATATACATGTGTGTAAAGCTAAACCATTGGTGTAGAAATTATATAAGGCCTTGAATGTGCACAAATGGTTAACCAGAATGTGTTAGTGCTGGATGGGTGTGAAAGGGATGAACATTACTGGTTCTTGTACATATCAAATTTCTGACACCTTGTCCATCTTCATTGATAATTGTATATACTGCAGAGACACATGTGCTCCCCCTCCTCCAATAAGCCTTTGAAACCTTCCATGCCACAGAAAGGAGCTAATGAGAAGACTGAAGACGTCTATAAACGACTATCAATGAAGATTGATCAGGTGTCGGAGGGCTTGGATCAACATGCTCGGTTACTGAAACAGCTTGAGGTTCAGATAGAAAAAAATAACGAGTAAGCAACCACTTTTGTGTCCAACATATACTCGCAAACCTTTCTTTATGTCGTTACCCTAACTATTATTCATTTCACTATCAGGCATCATGGAACAATTGACGTGACACCATATGTTGTGTCTGTATCTTCTTCGCTTCTTTTGTTTGGCCTTTATAAATATTTTTATTAAGGCTAATTGACTCAGGAGATGGAAATGTAGATGCAAAACTCTATGTAGTGCAAACTCATGAATTCTCTGTTTATTCTGTTAGAAACAGAGTGATGTACTGCCTCTGATGTTCTATGATATAAAATAATTTCTGATTTATGCCTGAGCTCATTGAGTACCAATCGCTAATCAGGATTTGATCAAAACTGTTGTGTTTTTGGTGAATTTAATGTTTAATGGCTATGAACATGCCCCTATATTCAGGCTCGGCTTCTGGGGGCTATGTAAATAGGTTGCAGACCACTTTGAGTTCCAAAAAAAGTATTTGCGCTAAATTTTCTAAAAAAAAAAGGTACTTGGGCTAGTCAAATTTAGGATTGAAACAAACCCTTAAGCATGTGTTAGTCACGTGTGCGTGTGTGTGGAACAATCAAATTATGAAGTTACACTGTATGTCGGATTTGATTGTGCTGCTGCTGCTGCTGCTGCTGCAATAATGTGTGGAACAATCAAATTATGAAGCACATGTCCAGCACAATCAAATTCTTTGGGTGTTTGGAAATTGGATAATGACTTTTGTCTAAACCAAGTTGCAATAGACATCGTCTTGTCGTATTTTACAAACAACAACAACTTAGCCTTTTGTCCCAAGCAAGTTGGGGTAGGCTAGATATGAAACCCAAAGATACCATAAACAG
>DXKC01105804.1:0-11436 GCA_031170775.1 Cymbopogon citratus
ATCACCAAACCGAAAAGGCCCTATCAAGTTATACCTTTGCCTTGATCTCTTTGGGCTCTTTCCAACCGCTTTGGAGCTTGATCATCTCTCATGTCCACCATGTCCAAACATGATCTTGTGGCCATCTCCATGCCACCTAGCTCCCTCGACACATGTTGCTAATCTTTACTACATACACTTAGTGGAATCATTAGCAACTTGGCGTTGTCATCAATTACCCAAAACCAAACAAGAGCTTTCACATGCGCAACTGCGACATACGGGCCCATGAAACCGTGAGAGTCGGCTTTGATACCATTCTGTAACGTCCCGCCTCCTTGAGGCCGGGCACGTTTACATCTGGCAGCTTAACTAGGACATAGACTGTCCTCACAGACCAACACGAGTCTTTTCTGCGCACTTTGTCCTCACTCATGCGCACCAGGAAAGAACTTTTCGGTCGGTCACCCATCCCTAAATTGCTCCAAGCCAAGCATGCTTAATTTTGGAGTTCTTTAGAGATGAGCTTCCTGAGGCCAGGGCTTAATAGGATTAATAGGATATTCATAACAACAAGTTGCAACAATCATAGGCACTGCTCTTTTGTTGTTCTTTAACTTCTCTGTCAGTCCAAAGCATTAGTAGGATGGATGTTGTAAGGCATGTGGGAGTATTGCTTGCTAGGCAGCCAACCATTGCCATTTAACATGAACGCAGTGATGAGTTGAACGTTGTATTTTATTTAAGATATGATGAGTTGCACATTGAATTATATATGTCTCAATTTCAGGAGGTATCTCCACATGCCACACACTACATCTAGACTAGGGTTAGATTGTAGTGATATCGATATTAGCACTTGTGTTTATTAGTTGTTGCTCCACACATTCAGTTGTGATTATGCTGTATTGCTTTTTCAAATTTTGCAGATTATGAACATGAATAAATCAATTGTGAACATGCATAAATCAATTGCAGAGTTCAGCTTTTATGTCCAACAATTACTAGTTAAACCAGTCCATCCAGTCACAAGAAGTAGATAGAACTGAGTTGTTCAGTTCAGAGTTTCAAAGAACTTGTAAGTGTATATAAGGTATAGAACAGAGAGACAGAGTCTTTATATGTATATAATGTCCAGAACAAAGAATTTTTATGTAAAGGTTTTTAATATGTCCTCAACGGAGACATTTCTAGGCTATGAAACAAGGGCATGTTTGGTTCGTGCTTGACCATGCTGCACTAAAACCGAAAAGAAGTTCCAACACGCCTGCATTCAGTTACTAGATGTACATCTCTCAATATGCTGATGATACTTGGTGTTTTTTACAAGCTACTAGAATATGATAGATTTAAATTAATGAGTAGCAGTGTTTTTCCAGCAAGACCTACCGGTAATGTTTTCAAGCATTAGTGTTTTCCCTTGCGATGAAACATGTACTGCCGCCTGCTTTCGTGCGCATTTGGTTATTCTAAACTAAAATGGCATTAATCGTATGTGTTTGTTTTTACTGCTTAGATATTAGTACAAGATCTATGTGGCCTTCTACTCTTCCCTTCTGAACATATTCCATTCACCTGTAGTGAAGAGATGCATGCCATATATTTGACTGTCTAAGTTTCCAAAGTAGTATGGTCAAGTATCATGGTAATGCTTACATCCTGCAAGAGTTCCACAAAATAATTGAGCTAACCTAGTTATACAATCTATTGAATTAACCTGTTTTGATACTAGGATGATTTGTAGCTTGATGATATTGTTCCTAACATTTAGATATCAGAAAATAAATGGCATAATTATTATGCTATCATTTGGCAGGTAGTACTCGATGATATATCCATGTAGATGGCTAACAGTGAACCAGCACCTACTATCAGGTATTTCATCACTTCCTGTGCTTGTTTTTTTACATGTGTTTCTCTTTTGTGCTATTGGAAACTTGATTCCAAATCATATATGCCTCTGTCTACCTTATGCTTATATACTTAACTACTTATTGACTGAAAAAACCATTGTGTATGGGAGCATATGACCTGAATATTGTGATGATATTATGCTTATGTGATTTCTTTGTTGTGCTGGGTCTTGACTCTATTGAAAGTTGCAGCAGTGAAGGGCAACAATTCTTGATTTTTCTATCGACAACTCTACAGTTTCCTCTCTGGTGCATGCCTGGCTTTTCTCTAACTCTAAATATTTTGTTTCTGTGCAGCAGGTTAGTCCATTGGCAGTGAGCGGCAATTGGGATTGTGACCAGGTTGAGGGAGATGTTGATGGCGTCGATGTCGGACAGCGAGACCACAAATTGGGGCAGTTGAAGAACATGTGCAGAGAAAAGGTATTGTTTTGATCCTGGCTATATACCATCGTTGCTAGCTTAGTTAAGTCCGTGTGTACATCTGAATGAAATATGGTGGTCCTTTGATGTGAAATTGTGAACACTAAAATATTCTATTGATGGTTTAGGGGACCATTTCAATATAAAAAGATATCAAAAACTGTATTAGTCTGACACACCCATTTACTTTTGCAGGCTTGCATGTACGAATATTAGACTTCTCTGTCAAGGTTCGTTTTATGTAGGAGTTGATTACTTGATGACATGGTACCTTCTCTAGCAAGTGCAAATCAAATTTGTTAATCTACAAGTGGCTCAAATTTGTACAATCAACTAGTGAAGCCTGAAATACTAAAACCTAGACACATAAACACCTTAGGTCTGTTTGGCTGCTTTATGATTTTGTTTTACACCTGTAAGTAGTTTTCATTTCTAATTTTCTATGCACAATAACTAGAACATTAGGCACCCTTCGGGCGCCTACCTTGACTATTTGACAAAATTTACCAAAATATTTAGCCAAATTTATAACAATAATTTTCTTGTCTTATAAAGAACAAAAATAACAAAATGCATTCATTTGTAAAAAAAAACACTAAGATTCTTACACAATCAAAAAATAAACTAAAGCACAAATGTCATCAGATATCTTTGAAGAATTTTACATCAGGCACCGCTTGAAAGGGTCATTGTACAGTCTCAAAGGTCAATATAGGAGGTGTCACTTAAAGATAGAAATGTCTACATATCTACATACAAAGTATCAATACAACCAATGAACTTCAAATGAGTCAGTCCTGAACTTACTCCAAAACACAATAAGACTCGAAATTTAGTTCGAGGTGAACTTAGCATCAATTTATACTCGTACAAACCCCTCAATGCCGGCAGGGTCAAGAAGTCATTGACAGTGACGATAGTGGGACATA
Organism: Cymbopogon citratus; assembly: GCA_031170775.1. Taxonomy (NCBI): domain Eukaryota; kingdom Viridiplantae; phylum Streptophyta; class Magnoliopsida; order Poales; family Poaceae; genus Cymbopogon; species Cymbopogon citratus. The sequence continues at coordinate 3,245 of DXKC01105804.1, forward strand.
TGAAGCAAGGATCCACACATTTCCCCGTGAACTAATCTTTGTGTACCTGCAGAGAATTTACATATTCACAGCTCAATGTCGGCAGGGTCAAGAAGTCATTGACACGAATGAAAGCAGATACAGCAACCACACCAATCTTGGATAGAATCACATATTCCCAGCTCATGTGCAAGACTGTTATAGAAAATGTAATCTTATAGCTAACTTTGTACAGAGACATCTTACAAGCAGTCTACAAATAAGCAAACGATACAAAAAGAAGAGGAAAATATCAAAGAAAAAGAAGAGGAAAATATCAAAGAACTACCCAAGTGATGCAACTTTTTATCGCGAAACAGGAAAGCGCTGCTATCATGTTGATCCTTCTTCTGAAATATCTATGGAAAGAATGGAAAAAATTTGGATTATTTGTTCACATGCCACAAGAAACAAAAATGTAAAACAAAAACCTAGAACCTAATATCAGTGCAACAGACACAAAAATACGAGAACACAAAAACAAATTAAATTAGAAGGCCACAAGTTCAAGCATAATCCACCAAATTGTATGGTACACAGATCTCCATTGTTTGAGAATTACCTAACCTATGTCAACAGCATGTTCTGCTCCTCAATGATTTATCTCAACTCCGCATGAAGAGCCTGAGTTCAGTAACCACACAAGAGCACTACAACTGAGTCTTAATAACTGACCGGGAGTGCCACAATATCATTCCAAATTAGCTTGCCTATTCCCTCTGTCCCTAAATAAGTGTCGCTTCGCTTCCTGAGAAACAACTGCCGGCAATTTTTATAAATAGTAAATATTATCATTTAGTATCATAATTAGTATCATCCCATGATTCAAATAGCGGGCTATAGAATTTAGCGGCAGCCTTTCCTGGCCGCTATACGCCACTATAGCGCCGCTATAACACCGCTATAGCGGCCGCTATATGAAGCAGCGTCATGTAGCTGTGCACGCCATAGCAACGCTAAAGCGCGCTATTTTAATAGAACAGTCAACACATGATAAACATATTCCAATAATCACATCACAAGAAAATTCATAAATCATAATTCCCAGTTCATAAGTTCACTCATCCAAACTAAGACCACATCCACACAGTTTATGAGTTCATTAAGTTCATAACATAAGCAAACATGCACACTTTTCAGCATTGATCTGGGTTAGCGGCGCTATAGCGGCGCTACGCCGCTATTTCTATTTAGCGGCGCTATAGCAGCAATAACGACAATAGCTCTACAAAGAGCAATATCGTCGCGGCAAGCTTCTTGAAACGCTATAGCGCCGCTATAGCGGCAAAATAGCGCACTATTTTTTTCTATGGTATCATCGGAAAGATCTTTAAATCTAGTTTTTTAATAAATTTATTTGAAGATACAAATGTTGCATGTATTTTTTAGAAATTGAGTCAAACTTGTGGCACGCATACCACGGCGACACTTAAATAGGGACAGAGGGAGTATGTGTTTGCTATGTGGTGCCAGAATAAAATGCAATATGTAGATTGAATTATCATATATACCTCAAGCTCAGTCCAAATTAATCCCTTTTCTTTTGGATAGTCATAGCCTCATAGGCCCTTGATAGAAATCAGAAGTTACCTGGTTACCTAACAATAACATTTTCTAAGAAGTGGATCAGAATCTCCATGGTGAAAATAGTAATATGACACACTACTACGGCCCACACATAATGAAAACTAATCTCCTAAGTGTAACTTAAACCTTAGCCCCCTTATTATCAAACTGAGCCCAAATCTGTATGTATAGTAGATTCTTTAGAAACACAACAATAACCAAAAAGACAATCCCAGCAGCGCGGCAGGCACGTCTTCTGAAATCCAAGACTGGAAGCTCAGAGCAGTGGGCAAAGACACCAATCCGTCCTTACAGTGTCCTTCACTAATGAGTAATGACCTAAGAGAGCAGGAAATCAAAACAAAAACTAATCAGTAGGTAGATATAGGTAAAAATCATAGATCCACTCAAACTCACTGTGTGACCCTTTTGCGGCCTCGGTCATGTGGAGTACGATCATTTAGAGTAGGCATACTCTTAAATGGAGATGGATTGATGGAGGCACAGATCACGCACCAGATAGGAGATGGCTTTGGCGGAGAGTTTGGGGAGCCGGACAATGGAGGCAGCGGGAGGTGTAGAGGAGCGGAAGTATAAGTGGTCCAGTGCGGTGTAGTCAGGCTTCTACCGTGTGCTACTCGCCAGCACAGGCGCGCCTCGCGCCCGTCCACATTGTAGCTCTTCGCCGCCATGGCACCGCTCCTCATCCTCAGGCATGGATCTTGGTGGTGGTCGCCCAGGATCTAATAGCCGTCGCCGGGATCCAATCGGAGGATCTCCGTCTACATGGCACACCAAATTGAGGGAAGGGAAAGAGATAAGCCTAATAAGATACAGAAGAAGCTTTCTGGCCTTACCACCCTCGGTTCACATCGTCGACTCCGGTTTGCTACTCCGAGCACGCGAGCACCGCAGCGCCAACCACAGTGTTCCCATAGCCACACTCTGTCGCCCCCGCAGATTTGGGCGCACTCTGTATATACGAGACCTGCGCTCCTCTGCGCTTTCTCTTTCCCTGCGCTCCAGCAACGGAGTCGAGATGGTAGGGACCTTGCGCTAGTTCCAGCGATAGCAGTGAGCAAGGCATGCACAGCGAACACTGCGCAGCGCGACGGCGGCGGCGGCGGGGAAAGAGAAAGAGGGGAGAGATGAGACAGGAATTGTGGGTCAGTGAATTGGGGTTGGGTACTGTTGGCGGTTGTTAACCATCAATTTTATATGTCAATCAAGGAGAGAAAAGGGGATATAAACTGAACATCACCATAGACTCAGGGCTTTCTCTGACAATTTCCACAAGTTTTGGTGAATGTCTGTTTCTACAGGGTGTCAGCTAAAAAGAACCAAGAAAGGCCCATATGGCAGGTTTACATAGAGATAATCGGGGTACGAGCACTTTTCTATAATCTGGAAGGTTCGAGAAGGCCCTCGACCAAACGGGAAGCGGATAGGGCTCGGTGGTCGGGCGGCCGCCCGAGACCCTGGGGCGCCCGCCCAGGGCTCTCAGCCAATCGACGTCAGCCTCGCGGATCCTGCCTCCACCCACCTTGAGGAGTAATCGTGACCCCCTGTTTAGGTCGGTTTGATCCGAGGGCTGTGGTGCATCCTAGGGGGCTATATAAGCAGAGCCCCTGACCCCTGGAGGATTCATTATTCATTATTCATATCTCATGGTGGAGATGTAGAGGGCTCACTCGAAAGGATGCTCTCTCTCTAGAGAATTAGGGCTAGATTTTCCAATATAGTAGATTAGCTCTAGATGGGAGTTAGGGAGAGCGGAGCTGCGCTCCGGTTCTAGAGAAGTCTTCAGAGATTTGGTATGTCTTTGTATCTATTCTTTGCAAGACTTGTGCTTTAATATATTAATCTTGTCTATTTACTTTATGCCTGAGGTTACCTGAGGTTACCTGAGGTAGACTATAGGTTACCTGAGGTTGCGTCCAATCCCTCGGTTAGTTGTGGTAGTCCCAGAGATGACAGCTCCGTCAGGCCATTGCAATCCACCCCGTCCGGGTTGGTGTTTCGTAGAGCTTTTGGCAGCCTTTCCCCGACTACCTTGTTCTCAATGTTCTTCTAGAGTCGAAAAGGTACTGTTGCTCTAAAGTGTCATGCGTGTAATCGCATCCATACCTTAGTTATATAGTACCACAGTAATAGAGAAGTGCATAGGAATCTTGATCTCTTCTGTTGTTCTCTCATTTTAGCTATCTACTCATTTATCTTAAAATTCTCATGTGTTATCATATATCATATTCTATCAATTACCCTTCTTTAGTCTAGTTGGTTTGCTATGTTAGTAGATACATGATGGTAAATTATCAGATTCTTTCACCCATGCTTCCCTGTGGTAAAATATAAATAACGATACCTGGAATACCCCCGGTTAAAATGCTACAACGGTGTTCTATGCGCTTGCAGAATCCTTAATATTCTAATTGCACTTAGTAAATACCAACAGGTACGCCTCTGCGGGAGGGGTTCTCCGCAAAAATTCAAGGGTATTTCTGCAAAACGGTTTGCTCTCAAAGTTTGCCTTATTTGTGTTGAAAATATTTATATGAGGGTTCTGTTCATAAAATATCCAAACGCGATCGCTGCGTTTAGACGATGTGTTGAACGGAGGAATGATTATATGAAAGACAAGGATCTCTTCGCAAAAGGTACATGGAATAGCGGGGTAAAGAGCGCGTGAGGGGATGAGACATGTGTCGAGCTAAGAAAAGGCCACCAAGGCTCCGAATTCTGTGGTGGCTGCAAACTCAAGTGACTTTAAAAAAAACAAGATACCACTGTTTACTTTTGCACATGAAAATGGTGTTTGTATGAAAAATTTGCATCATGGCTGTTAGTGCTTGCTTCTACTAAAATGTTTGAGAAACAATCAACTCAAGTAGTGAAATTTGAAATACTAGAACTAAAACACATAAGCAAGCTAAGGGGTAGGCACTGGATGTTTCATTTATGGAGGCAAACTGAATGTGATTTATATTTATCACACTATCTCATCCCACTCTCTTTGTACGTTGTACATTGGAACCTATAACTTTGTTAGATTACTTATTCCATATCTTTTTTCAGGAACTTGTGGGTGCTGCTTGGACAACACCTTGTGAAGAGCAAACTAAGCATAGTGCTAATAGATGTTAGATAATTCATTCCATACCTCTTTCTTCGTTAGATACTTCAAACAAGGACTAGTTTGATGTTAAAAGACATTACATGCATAATGTACTTGTTTGATACGTGAATCAATTTTTGGATAATGTGATCACTTTGGAATGTCATCACTTCTGTGTATGTGAATCAAGGTACAACTAATGTTTGATCATTATCTATACTTTCAGACCAACTTTTTTTTTTTACCTATTTCATTGAGCCCGATGGACTGACAGTTGCTAAAACTTGTTATTGCGACCAATCATTAGTTGCTAGAAGCTCTAACTTGCCGTCTGTGGCTAAAAGTTGGACCAACGAACTGTCAGTCACTAAATCATATGTCCGTTGATGTATACACTTAGCCACGACTTCATTAGCAACTGATAGGGTCCGTTGCTATATCCTTTAGCAACTGAATGTCCATCGCTGTAACCCCTCTAAAGTCAGTCGTTGATTAAGGGTTATGGTGGTGTAGTTGAAGTATTGCATGCCAACTAACAAACTTTGCCACATGAATGAACTCCCACTTCTACCACCAATGCACTTGCTCATATATATAAAAATACAATTACCATAAGTACATTTATTTTGACAGTATGATATTTTGATCTTGTTATTCTAATGCATGACGACCGCAGCTCTAGGATTGACGTGTAGTAAAAGTCCATTGCAACACACAAGTATACCAAAATTAATTAACTTTATTATTAAAAATAGTTATTTGAATTTATATAGTAGCACCGGCTTTTTACGGTCTTCTGCGGCTGATTTATTGACCCGGCCAAGTTAGTGTCTGCCGCTAATGATTGGTTCTTAATCTGGCTATTTGCACGGGGTGTGTTAGTTATGGGACGTTTTTTTTTGACAAGTAGTTATGGGACGTTGGTTTCGTTTATTATAACCGCAACGGTAATCATAAAATGGATATTATATAAATATAAATATAAATATAATGGATTTAAATAGCACGCTATTTTCACGCTATAGCGTCGCTATAGCGGGAGAAAGGACATGTCGCGAAGCCATTACTCATTTTCACGCTATCGGCGCTATAGCGCGCTATAGCACCATAGCGCGCTAATTTGCCGCTATTGATGTTTATGATGGCGAGCAATTTAGCTTATTATTGTCATCATATTATGATGATGGCGCCATAGTGTCTGTGTCAAGTACTTATTATTGTCATCATCATATTATGACTTATCAAGTTATCATTTGTCAACTTATGAATTTATATGAATTATTATGAACCGTTTTGCTGTTTTTTCTGAATGTAATAAAATAGCGTGCTATAGCGTGGTAAGCTATGTGGCGCTGCATCGAATAGCTGCCGCTATAGCGGCGCCATAGCGGCGCATAGCTCCCAGAAAGCCTCGCCGTGAAATAATTTAGTGCGCGATTTAAAACATGGATAAATATAAATATAAATATAAATATACTTCCTCCGTCTTACAAAACATGTAATTTTTAAATCCCGAGGAGTCAAACATTACAAACTTTCAGTGATCACACATTGCAAAGGGCTCTTACCACTCCATCTCCAGATCAACCAAGCCAAGGTATGGCTACTTCCATTGCAGGCACCGCTGAGCAAAACTCCATGGATAGTCTTTTGGTACAAGAACCGACGACGTTGGATGGCTGGCGCTGCTATACTGATGCGGCTACCACTCCAGATCACATGGGTCATGGACCCACAGCAGCTGGTCTGGGTATTTTTCTTGTTAACATGCATGTTAGTTCTCCTCAAAGTATCTTCATAAAGGCGGCGATGAGGTCCTCTTGCTCTATACTAATGGCAGAAGCTGCTGCCATGGCGCTAGCAACCAAGGTGCTCGATACTTTGCAGGTCCAGCACTGTACTATCTTAAATGATAATCAGCAGCTGATCCACTTCCTCAATGAAAATGATCTTGCTCATCCGCCGGATTGGAGAATCAAACCTCTCACCCTAATCATCAGTTTATCCTTGCAAGGCACCAATATTGCAATTTGAAGGGTGAACAGACGACTCAATCAGATGGCTGATTCTCTTGCCAAGCAGGCTCTCCAGGCTATTCAAGCTAATCAGCTTAGTTATAATGGTGTCTGTGTTTATAGCTCGTTATGATCTTGATTGTCCGTTTCTTACGGCAATTCAAAATGTAATAATTAATGATGTAATAGTTCTGCAGCTACAGCTAGTTGCTTATAATCAATATATTATGTTTCATTGTAAAAAAACATTACAAACTTTGACTAAAATTCTAAAAAAAATGCTAACACTTATGAGACAAAATAAGTATTATTAGATTGGTTATGAAATATATTTTTGTCTACCTAATTATAAAGTACAAAAATTTTGTACGTACGTCTGAAGCTGGGGTACGAGAGATAAAGAAAAGGTGGAAGGATCTAAATTAAATTTGAAAAACTCAAGGATTCCTGATGCAAAAATTCAGACTATGTTACTGCACAGGTCTTTTGTGCCAATGGACTAGGCCAGGCTGCGTATTGACTCTATTTTTTTATTTTTTTTTAAAAAAAACAACAGAGTTATAAATTACATAAAAAATTATAGGACACATAGAAATTTTAGTAATTAAATATCAGGTGTAGGTTTAACAAGTTTAACAAAATGGAGATGTTTGTGTTCAAAATAATTTATTTATTTCATAAATGAGAATAATTTTTATTTCGTACTCCGACTTTGGCTAACTTAATTTTTTTATTGATGGTTACAAAACCAACCCATAAAAAGAATTAATTTAGGTGCAGACCAAGCCGCGAATTGACTTCTTTTCTTTTTTTCTTTTCTTTAAACAACAAACTTATAAATTATATAGAAAGTTATGGGACAGGTAGAAATTTTAGCAACTAAATATTAGATATAGATCTCACATGTTTACTAAGACGTTGATGTTTATTTTTAAAAGAATTTATTTATTTTATAAATGAGAACAAAAGTCTGAGAACATATTTAATTATTTTTTTATAAAAATATGTTCAATTGCTTATTGGACTAAGACATGTTAGTGTTTTTTTTTTTTCAAAATGTTAGTGTTTTTTTTTTCTCCCGTTGCAACACAAACATATTTGCTAGTAATAAATTTATTTCGGGGCATAAAAGGTACTACCTCTATTTTAAATTATAGTTTGTTTGACTTTTTCAACCCTAAGTTTGACCACTCGTCTTATTAAAAAAAATTGTGCAAACATAGCTAAATTTAAGTTATTCTTATAAAACATTTGTTAATAAAGCATACCATAGCAAAAGAAATGATATTTTGCATAATTTTTTAAATAAGACGAGTTGTCAAATTTAAAGTTGAAAAAGTCGAATGAACTGCAATTTGAAACAGACTAGTAATACTTTTTGCTATAAATAAATTTGGGCCCTGTTTAGATGCAAAAACTTTTTGCAAAAAGTGCAAGATTCCCCGTCACATCAAATGTTCGGACGTATGCATGAAGCA
>DXKC01105805.1:0-12551 GCA_031170775.1 Cymbopogon citratus
AATTCCGTTAGTATAACCCCTATTTCTAGATGGTATTTATATTTAAGTCATTTCTCATGTTTAGTTGACGGTTAAAATTAGGAGTTATCTACCGTCAACAAGGATGTATCTACGAGTATCCTAGCCCAATTAAGCACCACGCTTACGCTACAGATGATTACTCTGTCCTCTACGCGAAGAGAATAAAGTAAATTCGTAAACCAAAGAACAATAAGAGCAATGACTTACTAGTATTAGAAGTTGAATTACTGAAGAATCTTGAAACCAAGCTCCGGGTTAGGGAGACTTGAATCCACGGGTACAAGAAAAAGAGGAGACACTAACAAGCCGGGCTTCCTCCAACTTCCACCTCCACTCTATCTCTCTTAATCTAGAAGAATATCTCTAATCTCACATGGAGACTACAAAGCTAATCTCTCTTGAGGTTATACTCTGTCTAATCCCTCTGTGGAAAATATACAATGAATAATGGGAATTGCCTCTGGCCAAGGGGCTGCGGCCCTGCTTATAACTTATATAGCCCCCTAGGATGCACCGTGGCCCTCGGATCAAACCGACTTAATGGACAACTTTTATTGCATCTCAAAGGCGGTGGGAGGTAGGATCCACAAGACTGCTTGTGATTGTCGGAGAGGCCAGGGCGAGCGCCCTGAGCTAGCTGCCAGGTGGGCCCTCCTTCAGGGGTCTGCATTTCTGACTCTTCTAGATTGTTCTTTTTTGGTACTAGCTCTATTTCTCTCTATGTAAACCTGACATGTGGGTCCTCTTTGCTTATTTCTAGGTGTCCATGCAGAAATAGATATTCACCAAAACTCATAGAATTCTATTAGTAAAACACCTATTCTACCAAGGTTATTCAGTTTAGATCCTTACTGCAATTTAGTTGACGGTTAAAATTGATAGTTAACTACCGTCAACAAATTCCCTCACACTTAAGCTTTTACTCCTCGAGGAAAGGGTGGATTACTTTCAGACATAACCTCTAGACGTCAACAGTAGATTATTCCTTAGTCATACCTGTACTACATGATTCAATGTGTCTACCATATTACTTTGAGCGGTTGAAGAATAGAATAGTGTAAATCAGAGACTCTTCTCTCCTTCCACCCTATCACTCAGGATTTTTGAGATAATTTTGAAATAAAAACTTAGCTTACCTTCTCCTTTATGTAGTGCATTCAAGTCACTTAATATATGTGTTATTTGTGGATTCTCACTTGAGACACAAGTCTAGCACCTCACACTACAAGGTTGTATCTAGAGTTTAAAGATATTTCAAGGAGTAGCATACTTACCTTGCAAGTATTGCTTAGTCAAAACAGGATCCTTGGAGGATAGTGTCATACCCTTAGATCAAGATGTAGAAGTGTGTGGAAATATTTGGTAGCTAATCCTAATTCTACTTTGCTCCTTGAACAGGTTTCTCCTTCTTGAGAACTTTGATACAAATTTCTTCAGGTAAGGACCATGAGCTATCTTTCTTTCTTCTCTCTCTTTTTTCATGGGACATTTGTCCTCTTTTTGATACTCTATTTTGCATAGTCTCATGTCCTTTACCTAGTACAATAAACTTGGAGAATTAATGAATAATAACTTGGAGCATTTATTTTTGAATCCTAACAATATTTTTGGATCTTCTCCCAATGTAGGAAAATGATCATAAATGAAGATCATGTTTGTGCGTGTTCCCAATATAGGAGCAGCAAATATATATGTAGGTGTACGTGATCTTGATCTTGGGAGTATGACCTTCCTATCAGGGTCTCACACGGTCTGACTTAACTCAATACAAAGTAAGCAGCGTATGTGCTAGTTTTATTCTTAAGGATCGAAGGCTCTAATAGGCAATTATACTTTTACTATAGAGGAGAAGCATAGCTAATGTGTTATGTGTTTTAAATAAATTCACCAAGTGACAAAAGTATGGATGAGATTCTCATGACTCTACTATATCATATTCTTCAACAACTTAAGTGATATGGGGTCCCTATAAAATAAGTTCCCAATAGTAACAGGACTCCCAGGAATTATCATGGTGTGAGTCAATAGAGATCATGGCTAAAAGAATCTATATTTTTATCTTCGGCATTTATTTAGATTGTATTCAAGAAATCTTAATGCTAGACAAAACAGAAAGATAATTGTATGAAAATGTAACGTGATGAGGACGTACCTTACCGTGGTCGATGGGCTGAGCCAGAGGGGCCAGCACTAGGGCGGGCGCCCAAGGCCCTAGGGCGGCCGCCCCACCTGGGTGGCCTCCCTTGCTCCGCTTCGGTGAGCAGGGTCCTTGCGTCATGTTATCTCAAATATTTAGGTTGTTGCACCAAAATCTTTCCATTTCATCGTTGGTTGCCTCCCCCACACTTGTTTTCTATTATCCTTCATTCACAGCGTGGTGGAGACAAAAGGAACGTAGACAAATATATACATATATCCAAACCAAATCTTTATTCCATTATCATTTAAGGCATAGATTACAATGATCAAACCAAATTGAACTATATTGGAATAATTCAAAAACTAAATTGAGGGTGCCTTATCAAATGTCCGAGATAGTTGAATTCTAATTTTTCGGGTGCTCAAGCCTAGCCACCCTCTTATCTTGATCAGTGGTTTTCTTATCCACATTCTCTTTGGTCTGAAGAATGGATCTACTCTGAACATGCTGACAAGACTCTAAGGAAGCAACTATGGCTTTTATCTCTTCATGAGATTTCTCAAAGTCAGCTAAGGTCCTACGACACTTGCGTGGCATCTCTGATTTTGCAAGTGCTTGCTTGGGCGCTTCCTTTGGTGGAATGAACTTGGCCTTGCTTGGATGTGCGCAAAATCCCTCAAAAGTGGACCGATCTCCAGTGATGTACTTGGCGCAGATGACTTCGCCACTCTTGTTGGTCCTCACCCCCAGCAGCATCTCGTTGTGGTTTGGGGGCAAGACCTTCGTTCCTTCACCACTCTTGTTGGTCCTCACCCCGAGCAGCATCTCATTGTGGTTTGGGGGCAAGACCTTCATTCCTCTAGGCAGTGCAATGATAGGCCCCTTAGAAGGTGCATCTTTGAGCAACCGAGATGAAGGGGGCACAGTCAGCACAGGCTGGGCGAAATATGATTGGACGTAGCTACGCTTTTTAGGTGGAATGGCAGCGAGGGGCTTAGCATCGAGAAATGGGACGAGAGCACGAGAATCATCGCTTGGGGTGGAGTTGAGATCGATCCCATAGGGGATCATCCTCTGCTCCTCGTTGTTGGCCATATGAAGGTGGGTGAGGAGGCTAGCAAGCTTTTGAGCAGGAGGAGAGGAATGGTTGTCTTGAATGCAAATGCTGGAGGTCCTGGGTTGTTTATATAGGGGTCAAAATTAATGGGATCCGGAAGGTTCCGCGATTGGGATAAACTTCCTTTATGAAAAAGTATATCCCTAAAATGCTGGAGTGCACGTGAAGGCAAGACGGAGAGGCGGCGCAAGGGCAGGGCGGGCGCCCTAGTGTTTAGGGCGGCCACCTAGGCTTCGAGCCCGATGCCGTCCAATCTTTTTCGTGTATTTTTCATATATTTTTGTTATTTCAGAAAATAGGTTGTGGCCTGAAAATAAAAAACTAAAAAGGCTGGGCCTAAAATTATCTAATTAAGAAATAAAGTACTTAGGTCCACCTCTTCTAATACTATATTGGGCTCTAGAAAAATTTTGAGACGTTGTCCATTTACCTTGAATAACGTACCTTCATTGTTTTGAAGTGTCACCGCTCCATGTGATGATGCATCAACCACCATGAACGGTCCTTCGCACTTACTCCAAAGTTTCCCATGCTCGAAAAGCTTCATCCTCGAATTAAAAAGTAATACCTTATCTCCTGGGGCGAACTCCTTCTTCTATCATGCCATCGTTTGACTATTTCTTTGTAGATCTTTGCATTAGGCCTTTTCTCTCCATTCTTCTAGTTCAGAGAGTTGCATTCTTCTTTTGTCTCCCACAACATCGAGATCCATGTTCCATCTCTTGATAGCCCAGTGAGCTTTGTGTTCTAGCTCCACTGGTAGATGGCAAGTCTTCCCATACACTAATTGATATGGGGATATCCCAATTGGTGTCTTGTATGTTGTTCGATATGCCCATAATGCATCATGTAGCTTGTCTCTCCATGCAATGCCCATCTTGTTTACTGTTTTCTGCAAGATGTTCTTAATTTCCTTGTTGGATGTTTTTGCTTGGCCACTTGTCTGAGGATGATAGGGACTGGCAACATTGTGACGTATCCCATGCTTAGATAGGTAGTGCATGCTTGAAGTGTTTGTCGATGAAGTGTGACCCTCCGTCACTTATGACTTGTCTTAGAACTCCAAATCTTGGGAATATCACTTCTTTGAACATTCTCCTGGAGCTAATGTTGTCGGCATTCTTACATGGCAGTGCTTCTACCCATTTGGAGACGTAATCTACTGCCACAAGGATATACTCACATTTCTTGGATGGTAGGAATGGTCCCATATAATCAATTCCCCAGACATCAAAGAGCTGGATCTGAAGATTGTTGGTGAGTGGCATGGCATCCCTTGAATTGATATTGCCGTGCCTTTGACATGGTCCACATCTTCGGATGAAAGCTTTTGTGTCTTAATGCATTGTTGACTAGAAGAATCCACACTGCCAGATTTTAGCATGTGTGGAATGCCCCATAGTGTCCTCCATATGGTGATGAGTGACACTTCTCAATGATCTGTATTCCTTCCTCAGTGGGCACACACCTTCTGAGTAAGCCATTAGAGCATACTCGAAAAAGGTATGGCTCATCCCATATGTGAACACGACTCTCTTGGACAAGCCTTCTTTTATTCCCTCCTGGTGGTACATAACCTGAAACCATAAAATTAACAATATTTGCGTATCAGGGGTTGGATCGACTGATCAAGTAGAGCATGTCGTCCCGAAGTGAGTAATCGATGGGCAGTTCCTATGAATTCTCAAACCACATTCTAGAAAAGTGATTGGCAACAGAATTTTCTACTCCCTTTTTATCTTTTATTTCTAAGTTAAATTCTTGGAGTAGTAATATCCATCGTATTAAGTGTGGTTTAGCATCCTTTTAGTGAGCAAATATTAGAGAGCAGCATGATTAGAATAAATAATTACTTTTGCTCCTACTAAGTAAGATCTAAACTTATCAATAGCAAAGACAACAGCTAAAAGTTCTTTTTCAGTGGTTGCATAATTCAGCTATGGTCCCGTGACCGTTTTACTAGCATAAGCAATTGCATGATGCTTTTTATCTTTAGTTTGTCCCAAAACGTCCCCCACAGCACAATCACTAGCATCACACATAATTTCAAAAGGTAATGTCCAATTAGGGGGTTGAATGATTGGAGCTAAGATGAGTGCTTTCTTTAAAATTTCAAAAGATTGCATACAAGCATCACCAAATTCAAAAGGAACATCCCTGGCTAACAGTCTAGTAACTGGTCTAGCAATATATGAAAAATCTTTTATAAACCTTCTATAAAACCCAGCATGGCCAAAAAAACTCCTAATTCCCTTTATATTTACAGGTGGAGGTAGTTGCTCAATGACTTTAATTTTAGCTTTGTCTACCTCAATACCTCTTTTAGACACTAAGTGTCCTATCATTTTCCTTCTCTAACCATAAAATGGTATTTTTTGCAATTAAGGACTAAGTGCTTCTCTTTACACCTTTCCAAAACTTTGTCTAAGTTTTCAAGACAATCACCACAAGCAGAAAAGTCATCCATGAAAACTTCCATAATTTGTTCAATCATATCAGAGAATATAGACATCATGCATCTTCGAAAAGAAGCTGGAGCATTACATAATCCAAAAGACATTCTACGATAGGCATAAGTTCCAAATGGACATGTAAAAGTGGTTTTACTTTGATCATCTAGATGTATAGGGATTTGGTGATACCCTGAATATCCATCAAGAAAGCAAAAGTACGAATGTTTTGCTAACCGTTCCAACATCTCATCAATGAAAGGTAATGGAAAGTGGTCTTTTCTTCTAGCTTTATTAAGCTTTCTATAGTCTATACACATTCGCCAACTTGTTACAGTTTGTTGAGGTATTAATTCATTCTTCTCATTTTTAACAACTGCCATACCTCCCTTTTTAGGAACAACTTGAACCGGGCTAACCCACTCACTATGCGGCACAGGATATATAATCCCCGTGTGCAATAATTTTATTACTTCTTTTTTAACAACCTCCCTTATCGCATTATTGAGTCTATATTGGGGTTCTCTAGAGGGTGGTACAGTGGGATCTATAGGAATGCGATGGGTGCACAGAGAAGGACTGATTCCTTTGAGGTCGTGGAGTGAGTAACCAAAGGCTCAATGATGTTTTTCTAGGATGGTCATCAGTCGAATTGTTTGCTCCTGAGTGAGTTTATCACTTATGATTACAAGAGACTCTGGATCATTATCCAGGAAAGCGTATCTAAGACTAGCAGGCAAAGGTTTAAGCTCAATAGGATGTTTAGATGGCTCTGCAAATTCATGTATAGGTTCAGGTTCAGAGCAGTCGACTTCTTCTTTTGTGAAGAATTGGGCATCGTTCTCTGCCTCTGTTTCTTCTAGAAATTCTAAAGATGCGGCCTTAAATTCCCACAATGGGTCTATATGAGGGCCAGGTTCAGCTCTACTATTTAGAGAGTGAACTATAAGCATCGGGAGTTGTAGTTTCCTTCCAAGATGAATGTTTAGTTTCCTAGTTTGCCCTCCATAAAGGAGTGGTCTAAAAGGTTGTCCAATCAACAGGTCGAATTCCCATACATCGAAGATGTAAAAGCTCAAATGAACCATGGTTCCTTCAACCCGGAGGGGCGGAACATGCAAAATTCCTAAACTAGGAATGATGTGCCCCATAGGACTTTTTAGCAATTTCGTTGTTGGGGTTAACGTCATGTTTGATATTAATTTAAGTGCAAGTGAAAGTGACATGATATTAATGCCCATGAATGGATTATAGGGAGCATCTTGGTGTTCCAAGTTAATTTGGCAATGGATGGATAAGGAAGGTGCATTCAAGCGAATTATATCAGAAGTTCTGATTCTTCCAACCACTCGCTGCTTATAACTGACACTAGCTCTCCTGAGGTATTATAAGAAACATACTCAGAACAATTTAAGGATCTTATAGGATGACTACATTGTTGTGGTTTCTTTATAGACCGGTGATTTAGAACATTTCCAAATTCTGCAAAAAGATCAGTTTCTATATCGAGCATAAAATCAGGAAATTGAATTTTTCTTCTTTTGGTGGCTCAAGACTTTGAGTGGCTGAAGTAGATGGTGAATCTGGCAAAGTATTGGCTTCAGCTACTTGAAGTTCTACTTCTAAGAGGTTATCGGTTTCAACAGCTAATATTTGATCTAAGATTATTCTTGCTCTTTCAGAAGAAATGTGCAAGAATGACCCTCCTGAAGCGGCACTAAGCAATTGTTTACTTTTTTACACAGACCTTTACAAAAATGTTGAAGAACAATAGGGTCTGGTATACTAAGGTCTGGACCAGAATATAAAAGATTTGAAAAATGATTCTAGGAGGAGGCCAAAGTTTCTCTAGGTTCTTGTGTGAAGGTTAGTACTTTGACTCTAAGGTCGACGATTTGAAGGACTGGGTAGAAATCTAGGCAAAAATTAGAACGTAAGGATCCCCAATCTCCATGTTGCTTACTCACATTCCTCTCATGCCATTGTCTAGCCTTTCCCTTTAAGAAAAAAGGAAAAAGCTTCCAATGTAAGGTTTCATCAGACATGCCTTCTATGCGACGACAATCACATGTTTGTTCAAAATCTCTAACGTGCAGGTAAGGATTCTCGTCTTCCTCTCCTAAAAATGATAGGCTTTGGACCATTGCAATCAACCATGGACTCATCCTATAGCTAGGGTCTTGAATTGGTTGTGAAGATTCCCATGGCCATAGGCCGGTTTGTGTGGGTGCGGAAAATTGAAAAATTGGTGTGGAATTTGTTTTATCCATAAGGATGGTAAAATAAGAAAAACTAAAAACGAAAAAGGCAAAAGATAAAAAAGAATATGGTACAAGGTATAGCAAGACTTGGTTAACTTAGCAGACCATCTTTCTCCCTTGCAATGGTGCCAGAAATGCTTGTTGATATTTGTTACGCACACAGAAGAATCAAAGAGAAATAATCCGCAAGCGGGTGAGCACTTCACTCAGGTGATAGTTCCAGAGTATTGTATTTATTTATCCGCAGGGAGAAAAGGTGCGATGACTAATCAAGTCATATGATAATACCCCTGAGCTGCTCTACAAAGTATGAGACAAGGACAATAAAGAAGATTACGACAACCTCTAGTTCCAATCTATGGTAAGTTTTGTGGTTATTGTTCAGATGGGGACGTACCGAAGGAAAAGAGAAACCACAGAGGATGCTTAACCCAGGCACACTAATCCTACCTGCCCTACTAATGGGGGGTGGACTACAAAAGACTCAATAGGAGTGTCACTCCCGCGATCTACCAGACAACCGGTTAATAGGATGTATCTACGAGTATCCTAGTCCAAGCACCACGCTTACGCTACAGATGATTACTCTATCCGCTACGCGAAGAGAATAAAGTAAACTCGTAAACCAAAGAACAATAAGAACAATGACTTACTAGTATTAGAAGTTGAATTGCCAAAGAATCTTGAAACTAAGCTCCGGGTTAGGGAGACTTGATCCTGCAGGTACAAGCAAGAGAGGAGACACCGACAAGCCGGGCTTCCTCCAACTTCCACCTCCACTCTATCTCTCTTAATCTAGAAGAATAACTCTAATCTCACATGGAGACTTCAAAGCTAATCTCTCTTGAGGCTATACTCTGTCTAATTCCTCTCTGGAAAATATACAATGAATAATGGGAATTGCCTCTGGCCAAGGGGCAGGGGTGTAGGATCTCTGGACGCGCAAATGGCCAAGAGGGGGGTAAATAGGCCTAAAGTCAACTCAATCTAATAAAAACTCAGGAGTGTGGCACTGCTCACTTTAGTGAGGCACTTCCTCACTTTCCTAAAACAGAACAGCAGAAAACTAAATCTAAAAGAATACAACTTGTTTTACCAACTGTCCTAGTTTCCTGCAGGTGAGTAGAGTGTAGATCGAGGTCTGAACAAATAGAGGGAAGCCTACACAAATAGATCGAGCACAAATACAAGTATATTCTCAACAACAATATGAAATACGATGAATATAAATCAAGCACACGGTGACACGATGATTTATCCTGTGGTTCAGCTCGCCACCAAGGCTTGCCTAAGTCCACGTAGTTGAGGAAGCCACAAAAGGCTTGGGCTGGCCATAAAGACTTGCTTAATCCTTGTTCTCAAGTCCAGAGAGTTAACTCTTGAAGTGAGGGGTGATTTCTTAGCTACAATGTGAGGTTACAAACCTCCCTAGGCTCCCACACAAGTTGGCAAGCTCTAGGGCGACACCTAGCCAGCTAGGAGCAAAGCTCCTAGAGTAACAAACCCTAGGACGCCGGCCAAACATGCACCAAATGCTCTTTTGACAGTGGGAATCAGTAGGTCTGCTCTCCAATCGAAGTTTGCTACCTTTTATCGCAAGATTTGATGTTGGAATCAAAGGATTTGCTTGGGAGCTTGAGGAGCAATAATGGAGGGAGAGAGAGAGAGCTTTCTGGTGCTTGCAATGGTTATGTCGCGAGGTAGATGAAGGGGTAAGTGAGTTGGGCCGACAGGAGGGTATAAATACCTGCCTGGGCCCAACGGTCACTTTTGAAGGGTGGCACTGCCCCACTAAGTGAGGCACTGCCGCACTCCAAACAACACAGTATGATATATGCTTTTGGTGGATGTTTGGTAATGGTATGAGAATGTGTTTTCCAGAATATGAGCATTTGGTGGCACAGTTGACAAGTCATCTTAGGATCCCTCTTGATAGTACGGCTTTTCCTAAACTCAAATTCAAACAAAAAGTGAATTTAAACCTTCTTTGAGCTCAGCAAAGCTTGCATTTGTAATTGGGGAACCTCCAACCTGTACATCATCCTCATGTTTGTATTTACCTGCTTGTCATCTAGATAAACCTGATTAGTCCTCTAATTCGGTGGTCATCAACGCCAAAACCCACATCAAGGCTTGATTGCACTTACAATCTCCTCCTTTTTGGTGATTGTTGACAACCCAAATAGAGCTTACAAAAGATAATAAACATAATTTGAAACTTTTCGAGTCATGGATGTAGGGCCTACCCCTAAATATGTGAATAGGGATTTTAATTCCCAATTTGATATAAAACATCAAGATTCACATTTTTAGGAAAGTGCAGGGGAGCCTCCCCCTACATCCATGCCTCATGTGGGGTGCCAAAAACATGTGTCACAGGAATATACGTGATGCAACAAACACAAATGACAAGATATAGCAAAACATGTTGTTGCTGAACCTGTAGAGGGAGGCACTGCCGCCCAAAGGGAGGCACTGCCTCACCTGCAGTTTCAATACAGACTGGAACAGGCACCACACAACATGAAAAGAAAAGATAGGCAATTTAGCACAAATTAGATAAGATAAATCCACACACATAATACATGTCCATATATGATACAATTAGAGTCATAAAAGTAGTAATATTACACAAATAGAGTTCACAAATAGCATTTTCATCGACACTCAAACTCACAAACTAAACTACTCTCAAAGGATAGGACATGAAGCACTGCAGCGGCGAAGATCCATGGCATCGAAAAAGTTTGACCCCTCTAATTTTCTCCCCCTTTGGCATCAACTACCAAAAAGGAGAAAAGAACAAGAGAAATCAGACACTGTCACTGTCAATGTCAGAAGCACGAACACCTGAACAACGGTGTGGAGGTGAAGAGGAAGGTGCTGGACCAGGCCTGGACCTCCTGCAGTAAGTATGAAAAGTCAGCTCCTGAACAACTGGATCCTTCTCCTCATGAGTCTCATTCTCATCACTGTCATCCTCACTGACTTGTTGCTCATCCTGCTGTTCATTCTCCTCTGAAGAGAGGTGAGGTAACATAGGAATAGGTGGAGGTGGCTGTAGTGGATGGAGAGGTAACGCGGCTTGCATCGAACAGAAGGAGGGGGGCGACAGGAGACCAGAGAGAGATGAGGCGTTACGGTGTGAGGCCCAAGGAAGAGGAGAATTGAGCCCAACCGGCTATAATTTTTTTTAATTTCTGAAAACATGAACAGCACTGCTGCAAGCCGAGAGGCACTGCTGCCCCACAGCGCAGCACTGCTGCTCCCCCTGAAGCAGTGCACAAATATATATAAATTTTTATATGCTCTCCTTCTATATATATAAGATATGGACATAAATACTTACAATATTTTGGTCAGTAACAAGCTACCATTCAAGCAATGACCAAGTTATTGCAAGTTCTTTTTATAAATCTTTTTGAAAGACATAAATGAATATTTTCAAATTCTTTATCTAGCATACTAGTTTGTCAATCAGAGGCATGCTAAATTCAAACCACATTACTAGAATCAAGGATATTTAGTTCACCACGCAGCTCACAAAACCTTGACTCATCGAGAGGCTTAGTGAAGATATCTGCTAGTTGTTTTTCGGTGCTCACATAGCAAAGTTTGATATCCCCTTTGGCTTCGTGGTCTCTCAAGAAATGATGTCGGATGTCTATGTGCTTTATTCTTGAATGGTCTACAGGATTATTTGCAATCTTTATGGCACTTTCATTGTCACACAAAAGTGGGATTTTGGTGAATCAACATCCGAAATCAAGAAGGGTTTGCTTCATCCAAAGTAGTTGTGCACAACAAGCGCCGGCAGCAACATACTCTGCTTCAGTGGTGGATAGGGCTACACAATTTTGCTTCTTAGAACTCCAAGACACTAGAGACCTGTTAACACTGGATTTTGGTAAGGCTAAGAGACTAACAGGTGGACCAACGCATAATAAGCAAGAGCATTCGGCAAGCAGTTGTGCAGTTGACTGGTTCGGTAAGCTAACCGTGCGGTCGGCTAAATCTCCAGCGATTCGGCAAAAGGCTCACGTATTCGGTTACCTCAAGGAGTTAATGGTTCTATTCGGAAAACAAGATATGGCAAGAGAACCGACTAGAAAGAGGAAAAAACATGATAATAAAGGACTCCGAGCTGGATTAGAGTTATTTTTGTCGTGTTCTTCTAGTTTTCCTTAAATATTTTATGATTGTAATCTTTTAGGACTCATGTCCAGGGTATAAATATAAACCCTCGACCATTGTAAAGAACGTTCACAACCAATACAACCAAACCGGCCCCGTGCCACCTTTCGAGTCCAAGTCGTGTCGTTGAGTTCTTCGAGAGGAGTCATCGATCCGTCGACCTCCGTAAGTACCGACAACCTTGCAACATGTCTAGTATCATGCGGTGAATTTAGACCATGGTGCAAGTAGTCTCGTTCGCTTTGTTTAGTATCATGCGGTGGATTTAAGCTTAGTAGCGGGAAGTCTTTGCTTATGCCTTGTATCGTGCGGCGGATTAAGTCACGGGTAAAGATAGTTATCGGCTTTGTTAGATTTGGCAAGATCTA
>DXKC01105808.1:0-12266 GCA_031170775.1 Cymbopogon citratus
AAAAAAAAAAAAGGGAAATCTTCAGTACCTGTAAAGCCCGCAAGCTGTGCAACTGCAAACATGAAGACGACCTGCGGCAGAATGTTGCCCGTCGTCGCCGTCCTGGTGGCGGTCGCCGTCGCGGCCCACGCCGCCGCCATCGACCCGTCGAAGGCGAAGAAAGGCCAGGAGACCCACCTGTTCGAGGCCACGGTCCGCGTCCCGGACAACGGCGTGGAAGACCTCGAGCAGTACAACTACCGCCTGCTCGCCAAAGTGCTCGGCAGGTCACAGATCTCTCCAAACGAACCACCACTGAACCCAGAGAAAACCTCGTATTTTTACCGTGTACTTATCCTTGTCGTGTTTTCCTGAACCTCAGCGTCGAAGCAGCACGGAGCGCAATGTATGAGACTGAGCTTGGAGTGTTCAGCGCGTTCATCACCAACAACCAGGCCCATAGACTATCAAGTGAGCTAAATCCATACTAGTCCCCTGATCCTAATGTTATGCAACCTGTTTGGACAAAAGAATTGACAACCTACTTTGCCAAATGAGCAGAAGTCCCAGGGGTGCTGAAAGTCACACGATTGGAGGACCCTCCCGCGCTTCCGGAGACTGACGGACATGTCTAAAAATTTTGGTGTTATGGAACCCAATGGGGTCGAGAATAAGTGTAACCATGTTCGTTGAAACTGCATAATATATGTATTTACATGGTATGGCACTGGCACAGAAAAGCATGCCCCATTTCCTGCCCTAACAAGTGACAACGTCAGCGTGGCTTCCTCATCATTATAGTAAAACATGAACCTCTCTGAACTTCTGAAAAACCGGTTCACAATCCTTTTGCTGGGGGGATCTTGGGGTCGACAGTGTGCTGCTTGCAGCGCTGGGGACCATAGTGCTCCGAGCTCTTCCGAACCACCTTCCGGCATAGCGCACAGTAATGGACTTGGCACGCCCAGCAGAAAATATGGTTGTTGTTTCCCATCTGGTCATAGTAGAAACAGCACAGCGCCACAACGTTTTCAGCTATAAACATCACGGTATATATTATCGGTTTCATAAAACTATGGCATGTCTAACTTGGTATTAAGATGATGAGAAGAAATCTACCGTCCATCCCAGAATATGGTCTACAAAATTAGCGACAACTTTACCTTGGGATTTTGTTGGTGACAACTCGGCACGGATAATTTCTGACCCCGGGCGCCATTACTTCTTTCTGTATCTGCTTAACAACATCTGCCTGCCTCACCGACTTCAGCTCCTGATCACGTATGCCTTGCTCACTTTCGAGGAGCATTGTTTTCAGAAGCAGTATGAAGAGCTTAGATATGTAGAGGATACTTAACAAACAACACATAGACTGGGGTCATCAAAAGTCTAGACAAGCTTACATTTTGTGATTATATAATGGCTTGCCACAGTCATAGCAGAACCCATTCCCACAGTTCCTGCAAAGCATGTGGTTGCAGCCTGAGATCCTTGAGATGGCAGTACGGCAATGGGGACATGGAACAGCATCACGAAGTGCCTCGCTGATGCTGATTAGTTGATTGACCAGGTCAATTCTCTTATCAATATTGCCTCTGCTTGAAGCACGCTCCTTTTCACGATCCTGTACAGATGACTACAGCATTCAGCATGTGTCTTCACATGGAAATCCAACATGATTAATAAATTGTCAAAAGAACAGTTTGTGCTACAAGACGTATGCATTTTTCTGGAGGAACCAACCAAGTTGAAGTTTCCAATGGCAAAGAGGGCAGAGAAATAAGCTTTGATTACTTAAGCAAAATTATTTCTATACAGATTCTGTCCGAGTCCACGGCGGCAAACAAGTTCGATGCCTTATTCGGTGGTAGACCGGAGGACGAGAAGCCCCTTAGGGAACTCTTCCCCGATGGATGCGACGTCGGTGCACGCAAGAGACGCCGCCGTGCGCCGCGCATGCGGGCTTGAGGTAGCCATGGATGCAGCCATGTGTCTCGGTTGTTTAGGTCAGCGAGTAATAGGATAAGCTAGAGTTTATTGTGGGGTGCGTGTTTATTGTGCTCATTGTAAAATCAATCTTGTGAGACGCCCCGGTTGTACTAAATTTCTCTTCTTAATCAAAAAACGCGCAAACCTTTTGCGTGATTGAGAAAAAGATTCTGAAGATCCAAAGATATTATCTTTGATGAAATACCTAATAAGAGCCTATAATGGCACCACCGAATTCCTAGGAAGTTGCGTTAAAAATAGGATCTGGCAGTGCAATCACAACTGAACAATCACTGAAAACGGCTATTATTTAGCATGATTTTATATAGAGCACAGCTTAGTAGATTTATTTGCTACCTGTAAGGATAGAAGCTTTTCTTCTGCAGTCATGCATTTATCACCTATGTGACGACGTTCACGGCAGTGGGTGCAGAAGGTGAAGAAGCACTTGGAGCACTGGGCATTATTCTGCTCATCCTCCAGGCAAGCTGTTTCACATCTTGGGCAGTAAGTTGCATCAGCCATCGAGTCTAGAGTCCTCTCAAGTATCAGTCTTTCCCAGCGTTTGAAATCTTCATCTCCTAACAACCTCTTCAATAGATTAGGAGGGATAACACCCTGGCACTTGTCATCAGGGCACAACAATTTCAGCACTGTTCCTTCCTTGACATGCATTCTTGCGTAAATCTCCATGCATCTCTGGCAATAGTAATGCAAGCATGGCAGTTTTACAAGTCAATACCTGTAGAAAACCAACAAAGATATAGATTTTCCATTATTTTTCGGTCTTAGTGGAACTTAAAATCTTTACAGTCACTCATCAGTAAGGTATCACATGAATACACAAACTTTCATACCAAAACTATTAACAGATTGTCAATAATCCTAAGACTGAATATGAATACAGAGAAGGCATTATTATGTCCAAAATATAGTACAATCAGATTTCAAATAGAGATAATCTAATAGAGAACAATTTGGAAAAGACAAACATCAGGAAGAGTACCCCAAGTATTAACTGGAGCGTACCTATTACCTGCATGCTCACTGAAACAAATCATGCAGTCATGAAGGTCACTTAAAAAGGATTCATGGCATTGCTCCTCATTGTAGCTAATTAAATATTGAACAACAGATTCTACAGACTCAATCTTTCCTATAGCCCGAACATCTGCAGAACCCATCACAATATCAGGCTGTTGTATGACTATTCCATCACCAAAACCGACATGCGAAAGTGCACAGCTCTGCAGCCATTGCACCCACTCATAAATGACTTCTTGTCCAGGTTGCTGTGCCCAAACTGAGTCGAGCATGTGACAGAGGGAGGAGATTTTCACAATATCCAACCATTGTGCACTTAGGGTAAAGTATGGAGGGTGATGACTCGGGTATGACAGAGGAATAAGACAAGTCAATGACATTGGAGGTAAGTGTTGGACACTGAATGTGTCAAAGAACCGACTTTTGGGATCATCATCATCAACACCCTGGAACAGTTCAGCAGTTACACTAATACCATCTGGAATTTCACAATGTACACGGATCTGCAAAGAATCAACAATGGAAAATGGAATTGATCACATTTTTCATTGTGCGTCTGATACAAATTATTCCATGTGAGTTGGAAGCCAATTATAAAGAATGTACCTCAAAAGATCGCAGTCCAAACGTTTCGTCATAAATGCATAGATTGTCCCCATATATTGCCTCGAGTGCTATCATCTAAACAAACATTGAACACCGAAAAACATATATCAGCAGAAAAAATTTGAAATGTGCCCTTCGTTATTTTTAAATTTAATTTGCTACACTTGCATAATTGCAGTCCAAGGTGAACGATATTTTTTAATAAAAAAACAAGTTGAACGTCTGTTTTATTTATCAACAATCAAACAATCTTTAGTGCCAAGCAAGTTGGGCAGGCTAGAGATGAAAGTATGAAACCCAACAAGAGTCACAGAAATAGAGCATCAGTTTTACAGTTTCAGTTCTCAGAAGAAAAGAAAATTTGCAGCTTCTAACAGATTTTCAGAACCATTCATGCATTATCTTTTTCACCAGTTTCATCAGTTCACTATTATGATTCCCAAAAGAAGCCAAAAGCAGGCTGTAGGTGGTAACTCAAATGATTTGAGCCATCCACTTAGCATGTAAATGAAATAAAAGGATCTGTGTGGCGAAACTGGAACAGAGATGCATCGATTTAGGTGACAAAAAGGATTGCTGAATTGCGTACCAATATGTTTTGCTTCTCAATAGATTCTGACAAAACTTTGTTCATTTGTGGCTCCTATACTATTCTGACAAAAAAGTTTTGGCAAAATCCAATGTCTTCCAACTTCCAAGTTTCACCACGCGACTTTCGGTGGAATATTGAAAATCAACAACCCACCATAAAGCCGTGATCAGTGTTTGGAACTGGCGGCAGAGCTCCTGCCTTTACTTTCAAAAAAGTGTTTGGAACTGGCGAGGTTGCTGTTGGAGATGTGGACGTGTACTCGTGTACAAGTCCGTACAACCGATTCGAACGTAGTATCCCAACTCCAAACGACCAAACAGATACTGTAAGCAGACAAGCGACGCTGGCGCCGATCTAAGTCGCCGTGGCCCGGTGTGCAATGGCGGGTGATGACCGACCATGGTGAGGCGTAGCCGCATAGGAGGGATCGATTGGGAATAGTAGCTAGTACAGTACCTCGTCTTGCTGGATCTGGTCGTTGGAGCGGAGCTGCTCCTCCGGCACCTCGGGCTCCTCCCCCTCCCGGCGAGCGCGGAGCATCATGTCACGCAGCAGCCCCAGCTCCTCCTCCTCCTCCAGCGAGGGCTCTCGCTCTACTCGCGGGCTCTCCATCCGCTGACTATGCTCGGTGTCGCCGCGCCCGCTCAACCCTCGCCAAAACCCGCCGCTACAACGACGATCACCGTGTGCGGGGGCGGAAATCACGCGCCGTTTTGATTTGTTGCAGCTGCAGAGTTTCTGTTCCTCCACACCGTTCCGTTCCTCTCAGGACGCCGGGCGTTTCTCGATGCGGCTCGCTTTCGGGGCTTTTCTGATGGGCCTGTGACTGTGAGGATAGGGTATAGCAGGCCTGTAATCGGTGATGGGCTAGACGTGCCTCCTAATTTCTCTCGGGCCCACATATGGGAAAAAGAACGGCCAGCCCAATAAAATCTATCAAAGCAACTTAACATTTTTCAAGGGAAACTTAACGTTTTATTAGTAGCATACAAGATTGCTAGGATTCCACATTATAAAGCTTAAACTGAGGCCTTGTTTAATTAGTGTACA
The DNA here is from genome assembly GCA_031170775.1 of Cymbopogon citratus. Taxonomy (NCBI): domain Eukaryota; kingdom Viridiplantae; phylum Streptophyta; class Magnoliopsida; order Poales; family Poaceae; genus Cymbopogon; species Cymbopogon citratus. Next base: position 5,261 of record DXKC01105808.1, read on the forward strand.
ATTATAAACTAATTAGGCTTAAAAGATTCGTCTCATAATTTAGAGACAAATTGTGCAATTACTTATTTTTTATCTATATTTACTGCTCCATGTATGTATTTTTAGATTGATGTTATGGAGAGAGTGTAAAAACTTGAATTTTAGAGGAGAAGTAAACAAGACATGAGTTATAAAATATTGTGAACCTTATACAACTAATTGCTAGGGTTCACAGTGTAAGAAAAATTGTACTTTGGGACGATGAGCCCTCTAATTTCATTCTTGATTTCCAAGCCAATGATGAAACTATCCTACTGCTAAATTGATTAAAAAACCTTAACATGAGCAAAATTTGTTTCAGTGTATAATAAATGCCAGCACTCAAACATAGGGCTACTACTGAAGGAAATATAGTTACTTAAAAAAAAGGGATCAATTTCCCCTCTCCAGGGTGGCAACTGGGAGCATTTCCATGCTAGTTCCAGCGTATTGCTCACCTTTTCGACCACTTTCTCTCCTCCTTGCACCCTCTGATACAACAATGGAGCTGCTCATCTCCACTCCTGAATCCTGATCGGCTCATCGGCAGGTTACCTGCAATCCCGTACGATGGCAAGTAAGGCTCTCACCGAGCACCGTGTCGGCGAGTAAAACAAGAGAGATGAACAAGGGATATGAGTGCTAGATTCCACTGAATCTAGCCGACTTCATTACAAATAATCCTAAAATTTCTAAGCACCGAGTTAGCTGCTTGTTCGTTGGCCTGAATTGAGGGCGGGAACTTTTTTTTTTTCGCGATCACGCCCGTCCCTGGACGCGTTTTTCTTGAGGGCGGGAACTAATCCAGCTAATCAAAGCTAATACAAATAATCCTAAGATTCCAGTTGGAACAGTTTCAGAGAAATCATTTTAGAGCAAACGAACGAGCCCTTAGCGAGATAACTAAAAGTTTAACATCTCGAGAAAACCCTTATACTACTGAATCCAGCAAAGCTTACAGCCAGGGTTTTCCCTTTACTACTGAATCCAGCAAAGCTTACAGCCAGGGTTTTCCCTTTCTTTTTTGATGAATCAGTAGGGGAGGGGTGCCCCACTGCCCCTAGAAGACAAACACATAGGTGCCCCACTCCTAAACACCAAATAAGTGCCGCCGAGTCAAAAATATACACTAAACTCCAGATCGTCTATACATATCCATGGAGAAGATTTGCTCTTACAAACTACTTTGTACATGCTATGGCCTGGAAGAACGTACAGGCCAGGCAAGTAGGAAGCTGGAAAGAAAATAAGAATTTCACCATCGTGGTTCTTCAAATCGATCCTCACCATTCGATCATCTCAAGGGTTATGAATGATGGGGTCGACGCTGTGCTGCTTGCATCCTCGGGGACCATAATGCTCCGTGTACTTCCAAACCACTTTCCGGCACAATGCGCAGTAGTGAACCTGGCATGCCCAGCAGAACATATGGTTGTTGTTCCCCACCTGCTCGAGCCAGAGAATGCAGTGTTCTCATCTCCCATCATGAATTGATACTGAAGGGAATGCCTAATGCATTTGATGTGAAAGTCACGGAAAATTTACCTTGGAATTTGGTTGGCGACAATTTGGGCATGGATATTGTCTGGAGCTTGCTGTTGTTACTTCTTTCGGTGTCTCTTTAATAGCATCAGCCTGTGCCCTCAAGAAAGGACTAACATCAACCTCCTTCACCTTCCCTGGGGCATATCTGCTATTCAGATTTCAGAATTGGTATCAAGAAAACAGATACCAGAGAGCATAGTTGACAAACCATAATTCAAAACCAAGAAACATATAATGAGGAATGTACACCTTAAACTGCAGCCATGGCAGCCCACCACCCCACAGCCATAGCAAAACGGCTTGCCACAATTCCCACAAACCATCGAGTTGCAGCCTGACACACATGTGATGCCAATGCCACAGCAAGGGCATTGAATGGAAAGAAAAGCAGCAACTTCCTTGATGCTGCATATTTCTTTTGCCAAGGAAATTATCTTCTCAATGTCACCATTGCCTAATTGACGCACCTTTTCACGTTCCTGCATAAAATGGAAGGCATGCTTAGAACACTCATCCGAAATCATTATATTCATAGCACGCTACTTAGAACTGTACTTGGTAGTGAACACTCAAAGCTGATGCTTTTTTTTTTTTTCCTTTTTTGGTAACTACAGCTTAGAATTGGCTGGTAGAGGTATGGTTACCTGTACGGAGAGGAGTTTATCTTCTGGAGTTAAGGCCATGCATCTCTCGCCTATGTGACAGCGTACTCTGTAGCGGGTGCAGAAATTGAAGAAGCACTTGGAGCACTGAGCATTGTTCTCCTCATCTTCCAAGCAAACTGTTTCACATCTTGGACAGTAAGCAGCATCATCCATTGAGTCTAGAGTCTTCTGAAGTATCAATCTTTCCCACTGATTAAAATCTGCATCTCCTAGCAATCTCTTCAATAGATTAGGAGGAACCCTGGCACATGTTATCAGGACACAGCAATTTCAGAACTGTGCCTTCCTTGACAAGTTGACATGCATCCTTGAGTATGTCTCCATGCACCTCCAGCAAAAGTAATGTTGGCATGGAAGTTTTATGAAGTCAACACCTGAGAGGAACCAAAACACATGAACTTAATTTTTTGAATGTTGAAACCAGATGGAACTTCAAATGTTCAAAATTATTCCCACATGAAATTCAGCTAGATAATGACAGTAGACTGATATTTCTCAATCAGAAACTTGGTACAGAAACTTAAATTGATACACCCTTTTTTTTACCGCAATTTTGATACACCCTTGGCCCCACCATTCCCATTTTAAAATGATAGGTTGTTTCAGAGGAAAAACAATTAAAGAGGCAGAATGAGACACAAAATTAATAGGGGTGTGATCATTACTTAGACATCCTTGATAAGATGCACTAAAACATCAACAAAGAGAGAGAGCAAGAATTCTAAACAATTTAAAACCCTGGTGGATATTAATTCTGAAAGAAGAGTACCCTCAAGTGTTAGCTGGGGCATTCCAATTACCTGCGTACTCACTTAAACAGATCATGCAGTCATCTAGGCCACCTAAAAATGTTTCATGACATCGTTCTTCATTGTAGCTAATCAACCACTTGATAACTGACTCTATTGGCACAACCTCTCCAACAGCCCGAACATCTATCGGGCCCATAAGACTATCAGAATGGCGTATGGCTATTGCATCATCAAAACCAAGATGAGAAAGTACAGAATTTTGAAGCCATTGCACCCACTCATAAACAACTTCTTGTCCAGGTTGTTGCGCCCAGATTAAGTCCAGCATGTGACACAGGGAGAAAATTTTCATATTATGCAACCATGGTACACTAAGAGTAAAGTATGGAGGGTGATGGCTCGGATACGATAGAGGCATAAGACATGTCAACGAAATTGGAGGGAGATGCTGGGCACTGAATGAGTGAAAGAGCTGACTGTCTGTGTCATCATCAACACCCTGAAGTAGCTCTGCAGACACAATGATACCATCTGGAATCTCACAATGCACATGGATCTGCAAAGAAATTCACAATTATTTTGTGTGTTTCTGAGAGATAATTTTTCCTGGGAGTCTGAACCAACTACAAATTCTTACCTGGAAAGATCGCAGTCCAGACTTTTCACCAAAAATTGCTATGTTGTCTCCGTATATTGCCTCTAGTGCCACCATCTAAAAATAATTGACATCAGCAGAAAAACTTGAAGTTTGCTGTCCTTCCCATACGTATTTGAGAATGTAAATATACATTACCGTTTTTTCAGAGAAAAATTTACAAGATCACCATCATTGGTCTGTCTCCTGATTCTGTAACCTTCTTTTTCCAATTGTAGATGGTTACCTTATTACGTGCAAGCTCGTCATGACTTATTTACCAAATTGTCAGAGTAGCAAATAGTAGTCGGATCAAGCACATCACAACCTAGGCATAATAGCAATAAGGCTACAATATGAAATCTGGATGGACCACTGTAACAAAATTATTTTCAGTCAGTAAGGCATGACGCTCTGATTTTTGCTTCTTGACAAATCCACCCAACCAAATCAAAATTGCAGGATCCAGGGCCTTCTGTACACCCATACTGCATCCATCCTTCACTACTAATATTTCAAAAGACAACGATGCATCAAGGGGACAGCACCACCACCCTCATGTGTTGGGGTGGATTTTTTTTCGAAAAGCGTGTGTTGGGGTGGATTGGGGTATAATTTAGTTCAATTCCACTCCAATACACCCCAACACATGTGGATTGATGCAAATACAACTACACCAAACAAGGCCTAATTAATGAAAACTCCGTTGATAATTTGCCCCCACCACTGCGATCCCTTGCTGCAGGGTAGCTACGAAACAGTGAAATAAGCATCAAACGTAGTCGCTACGGAGCTAGCGAGGACTACCAACGAAGCATGGATTCAATCGAGTGTACCAGTCGTGCCAACGAAGTACAGATTCAAAGTTTGGAGCACGATCCCAGGTAGCGAGGCTTTCCGGAGGGGTTGATTGCTTGCAGCACATCGTACGGTACGATTCGTACCTCGTCTCGCTGGAGCTGGTCGTTGGCGTGCAGATGCTCATCCAGCACCTTGGCCTCCCCCTCCCCCTCCCCCTCCCGACGAGCTCGGAGCATCATCTCGCGCAGCAATCGCACCTCCTTGGTCTCCTCCTCCTGCTCCGGCGAGGGCCCTCGCTCCCCTCCGTGCGCGCTTTCCATCTGCCGCGCGCCCGCTCTGAAACCCTCGCGAACCCGCGCCTGAGTGAAATAGCGCGGACTGCTTGGCCTGGCCCGTAACACGCACGGAGCTCCGTTCCGTTCATCCCCCGTTGGGTCGCTTTGAGCCTTTGAACTAGGCCTTCCGAAATGGGCCGTCTGATCCAACGAGTTCCGTTTTGGCTGACACACCCGAAATGGGCCTTCAGATGGGCTAGCATTGGCTTCGACGGCAACCTCGGCAACCCTTTTTTTCTGGGATTCCTTTTTTTTTCTTAGAAAGTTATCGGCCCGGCTTGACGTCCAATCTGAAAACCGGATTTTTGGAATCTCCAAACTTTTTAGACCATCCGATTCACATTCCTAAGTCTTTTAAAAAAAAATAGTTATAGCTAGCGTGACGCCACATAGAGAGGTAAATTGGATTTCATGAATTTTTTTCAGAATCAATTACATTTATAAAAAGATTATCCAAATATTTGAATATATGCATTCTAAAATACTAAATCCAATTAAAAATTTATAAAAACATAGAGAAGCTTCATATATTTTTTTTTCTATAAAATCACGATCTATGTTTTTTTGAGCTAGAGAACCTCATATATATAGCATTATTTTTAGAAAATGCATGAATTCAGGCATCAGACCGTCCAAAGTGCATTCATGCTTGATCATGTGTTTCAGGTGTGCGGGTAGACCTACAACGGCAATGATAGATGAGGAAACGGTCATGTCCACCTACAACGGCGATGATAGATGAGGACACTTTTGGCTTAGAGTGGCCTGTTTGTTAGTTTTTCTGGTAGCCTTTTATTTTTAGCAGGCGAGAACGTAATCTGATAATTGTTCTGTAGAGAGAGTGTGTGGATGTTGGGGTCCTTGTCCCATATTTTCTTCTTAATATAATGAAACGTAGCTCTCCTGTGTTTTCGAGAAAAAAAACGGTCATTCCATCTAGATGTTGCTAGCAATGTTGCAACCGTCGATTCAAGAGTCAGATAATTGTACACCAGTTGTCAATTTTGAATCAAAGAATTGTACATCAGTAGAAAAAAAAAGATACTGAATTAAGGGCAAAATTTGGAGATGCAGGCAAATAGCAAAACATTAAATATTTCAATGACTCAGAACCACACGTCTGACTATCAGTAACGCCAAGTTAACATAAGAAAACATGTAACCTAACAATGATAACTTTCTTTGTATTGGCAGTTTGGCACCAAGTTAACAATGATAACATAAGAAAACATGTAACCTAACATGTAACCTCTCATAATTTTGTAAGGTTCTATTGGTTTTTGACTTGGGAGTTCAATCGTGTCTTCAATATACATACATACTATTCTCAACAATTCATCTGGTACTGAATGAATGAATGGATAGTTCCTGTTCCTGTTCACGAATGTAAACTGCAGAACTGTGACTGTAGGTACAATGACAATGGAAATTTCAAAACATGCTTGCAGCCAAAAATTGGAATCCAGGGGTAAAGTACGTCCCAGGACAAGTATATATGTGTACTTGCACAAAACACTTGGAAATTGCACTGGCACCATGGTATTGACGCACATATGAGGAAACCTCATTCAGGGATCTGCCGTATGTTGCTTGCATCCTTTGGGACCATAATGCTGTGCGGGCTTTTGGACAGTCTTATGGCACAGGGCACAAAAATGCTTCTGGCATGCCCAACAGAAGAGGTGGTTGTTGTTTCCGATCTGCCAAAGTTACCAAAGCAAATACATAAGAGGCAATGCCAAGGCATTTGTTTGATTCTGGTTGGGGGAATCACAATACAGTTTCAAGCTGTTATGAGTCCACCAAGAAAACCCATTAATGTGGTTAAGCAAAACCCATTAATGTGGTTAAGCCCAGGCTTGTCTTAGTTCAAACGTTAAATAAAATAAAGTGACCTAGAGATCAGCAACAGTATCCAAATAAGCAATACTACCACTTATGAAATTCAATCAAAGACATGGCTCATTATCTAATAATAAAATAATAATCGGAATCCCATAAATGAAATAATCACAACTAAAAGATCAAAGCATAAACCAAAATGTATACGGGCAGAAGTCCTGAACAGCAACACAATTGTAAAAGCATAAATGGCTAGAAACAAAATTCTATTGGTCTCTACATGCGAAGATACACAGCCGCTGGATTAGTCCCCTGGTCAGTTCCGTTTTGAACAAAGCAGCTGTTTACCTTTGGAGACGGTTGCCGACATGTAGGGCAAGGATGACCTCGACCATTCTGCCCATGCATTTCAGC
>DXKC01105809.1:0-13289 GCA_031170775.1 Cymbopogon citratus
AGTTATCTTCTTGATTCGCCCTTCATCACCAAGAAGGACGACCCAAGCCTACCGACCATCACTTATGAGATTGGACCGCAAATCTTCCACAACGCCTTCTACGACCTTGGATCGGGTGTCAACATCATGGCCAAGGTAACTTATGATAATTTGCTAGGGGGCCTCTGTGCCCCACATTTGTTTGTCTGCAGATGGCAGATCAGATGATCAGGTTCCCTGAGGGCCTGGTAAGGGACATTCTAGTGAAAGTTCAAGACGACTACATCCCTGTCGACTTCATCATTTTGGACATGGGATCCAATAATGATGTCTCTATCATCCTAGGAAGGCCATTCCTCAACATGATTAACGTCGTCATCTATGTGGGGTCCGACCCGATTCATCTTCAGTTCCCAGGATGGAAGGTAAAATGTCCATTCAAGGGTTATAAAGCGAACATGCAGGTGAAGGACAAAGAACCTCTGATCAAACCTCACCACTACCGATGCTGAAGGAACAAGAGAGGTAAGTTGGCCAAAAAGGCTGAAGTGAAAGAAGAAGAACCTGCCGAGCCACAAGTCAACATCAAGCAAGTATGGCGGGAGAAAGAGGTGCATTCACGGTCCCCATCTCCGGGACCACCCGAAGCACCTGTTGGCGTTTCTTAGCGTCATCACTAGAATTGAAATATCCTAGCAACAACTCCAAGAAATACCAGTATGTATTCTGTAACATTTACAGAACAAATCCGCAAGCGCACGGAAATACCATTGTAGCATTTCACCCGAAAGTATTCAGGGCATCATTATTTATATTTTCCCAAAGGAAGGCATGGTGTATAAGAGGGACAAGATCAAAATAACATGAGTGCATAGTAGACCAATGTTCATAAAGGGGTAAAATGATAGGTAAAAGGATAACTAACACACACACCCAAACCAATCTTAAGGATAAAGATTAAAGAAAGAATAAAGAATAACCTAAACTAGAGCAGGCATTCCTAGATAGCTATGTTAAGAAGTAGATGATCATACAAATACATATCTTCATATAGGGTCAGAGATTCTAAGGTAAGATAGCTTGGCCACTACTGATCTACTTTGGGCACCGGAGCGCGCCTGGTCTACCAAGCGATACCGGTATACAGCTCTACGCCAAACCTAGACGTGGGGGATTACAATGGATAGATGGGACAAGGTCACTCCCCGCCGCCTACCACCTCAACCATATGAGAAAGGTGCAAACAAAGGTAGCCTCAAGCCTAGACACCATATCTAAGCTATCAACTACTACTCTAGCATGATATCAAGGCTTACCCGTCCCCGGGGTCCTACTAGAGCGCCTGCCACAAGGATGGACGACGATCCCACAAACCAACATTGGCCAAGACTAAATTAAGAAAGAGCTCATCACCTCAACTTAGCTCTAGGTGTAACATGTATGTATGATAGATTTAGCATAAAGTTCTATGCGTGAAAGAACTTAGCTCTAATTTCATAACAAAGCTAGATTGATAAATAAGAACAAGAACAAAAAGGAACTCTAGAATTCATACCAAGATTATTCCCAAAGGTTCAAGCTCTCCAATGAAGCTTGCCTTGCTCCAACTAAACTACTACCACATCCTAAACTACTAGGACGATACAAGTGAGGGAGAGAGAGGCTCTTGTGTTGATGTGTCTTGAGGTGTGCCTCCTCTCCTCCTTTTATAGTGTGGAGAGGTCGGTTTGGGGGCCGAATATTTGAATCCCACAGCGCACCGCCCTCCACTGCCTTCAATGTACCGACCTACGTGAGGTGGGCCTAGCCGGCGCCAGGGTTGGCGCGGCCACACCCCAGGCACGACCGCGCTAGGGTAGCACCGCCCCCCAACCGCCATTCTTTGGTGGGCTGTTGGCTGGGCCTAGGTCAGTGTGGTGCTGGGGGTTTGGCCCAAATATGCTTCGAGTTGGGTTTTTCAGTTCCTCTTGGCTTTTACGCCTTCCCGGAAAGCGCCTTTTCTTTATTAAATTCCCTGTACTTGGCATATGTTCCTGCAAAGTATCACAACTTCCAGTACAAGTGGAATTGGGTTAGTAGCAAAGGTATATGTGTATAGAAATATATAATTCTCCCTTTTTTGGTCACTAGTTGGTGGTATAAAATTATCGTTATTGACCGCCAACAAGTTCCTCCAAGCTTACCCTTTGCTCGTCCTCGAGCAAAAGCTAAGGTTTTGATTGTTGATCAGAAGTTGTTACTATGCCGATTATATTTCAAGTGTACCTAGTTTATAACAAAGTTTTCTTCCACAATTTGAATGAATAAGTATTTTCATCCACCCTTTATTATCTCAATAATTGTGGGGCTTTTAAGCTAATTCTAGTCTTGGGCGATTGCAAGATATAACAGATTCACAGACATTGTTTATCATTCATTCCAAGATCAACCATCTATCCAGAGGTTTTGAATATTTTATAAAAGAAAGCCAAATTCCTCAAATGATTTCTCTTGATCGCTCAATGTATATAGTGTGGCAGAACCTCCTAAGCAATATGGCCCACACGCACATGTCATCATCCTAAGGACCTCCGATGGCTATGCATGTGTTCCCATACCTAAGAAGTCTGTCGGGTCGAAGCCCGAATCATCCATGATTCTTCGAGCAGGATCAATCATCATCCGAGACATTGCAGTATTACAACAGTTTTACAATAAATAATATACATCAGAGTAAAGGCGGAAGTATTATAATAACTTAGTTTACAAACCAGTTGTCTTAACTTACAAACTATAAATATAAGTTATTACAAACCGTAGTAGTAGTGGAGTAGCGATAATAATATAATACAACCAACTTTTAAAGTAAGACCCTACCCAAGGGTCAACCATATCACTCATCAGCGTCTACTGGAAAGACTGTCATACAACAGGGACCATAGCACACCTGCTCAGGAACTTCACCTGCAACGGGGGTTTAACAAACCCTGAGTACAAAAAGTACTCCGCAAGACTTACCTGATGAAAAAGGGAATAAGACTCAGGAATGCAGGCTGAGGGGATATCAAGGAAAGGCTTTAGCAAGAATCAAAGTTCCTTTGCAGAAAAGCTTTATATTCCATATTCTCCATACTTATTACTTTAGAAATGATTGATCAAATCTCTAAGTAACCAAAATCCAGATCAAATGTGTATCAATTATCTTTACCAAAATTCTTATCAAATTTCACTTATTACTACGTTGAGGAACAGGGAATCGAGTCTCCTTAACCGAGGAGCAACGACGATTCGAATCAATTATACCCAGCTAGGGATCCCTTAACCACACGACATATGCAAGTCCCACCTACATATGATAACCTTTCTCCAACAGATCCTCTATCACTAGAACGGGTCCATCGCCACCCGAGAGTACGGTACCCCTCGAACCCAAGACCTTGTCCCCCGAGGGTCTCCACCACTCCCGCCATCTCTACACTCCCAGTGCGAGGTTAGCCGTTCTAGAGATAGAATAGCCGTGATCAGGCTTACCGGAGTATGTGGTCAGTTACAAGTCTCGGTTTGCGCAGTTCAACAACGGACTGGTCCTAGGTCATTAACAGACAGAAACACTACTGAGGGACTCCTGTCCCAAAGCAAGTTACCCATCCGAACTCAATTTATTATCATGATCATTTCCATAAGCTCTCATATACTACCCTCAGGCCAGAAGATAAAGTGTAAACCTATATCTCGCGAACGATGAAACCATCATTTGACTTCTGTCGAAGTTCAAGCATGGCTAAGCATAGCTAAATGCTTTAGTTAAACCATTAACAGGAATCAAGGATGATAATTCAATAATCAAGGTTGGTAATGCAACAATTGGTATTCTTTAATTCCCCTAATACTTAATGCAGCATTTAATACTCAAGTGATAAAAACTTTCGCAATTCAAAGAAGGGTTTAAATGCACCGGGGCTTGCCTTGATGTGCAGAGAAGTCAGATTCTGGAGTAGCTTCACTAACTTCCAATTCAACCTCAGTCGGCCCAGCAACTTCCTCGGGCGGGAATTCGACTTTCACTTCCGAGTTCTCACTCACTACATGCGATAATAATGCATGTTCAATGCAATGCTTATGGTCACATGTGATGATGCATTGATGAAAATAAATAATAGTAAAGAGCTCGAGTACAACTTTCCTTCGCAGAAAAGTTGCAATATCAACAAACCCTAAAACACTATTCATACATCATTAACACTAATCACATTCATTAATTATTTTAATTATCAGTAATAAGTTAATTAAGAATTCATTATCAAAACACTTGCCATGGATCATCACCATGTTTAGTGACCCATAGACATCACACAATACAAAGTCACACAATTCCTAAGTCATTACCTTAAAGGAATAAATATTTTTCTAATTAATTAATTAAACAACAATTATGAAATAAATAAACTTCTTCAAATAATTCCCAAAATTTTTGTGAAGGACCATCATAGCATGAAATAGTATCAAAACAAATTTCATGATTTTTGGATAATTATTTTATCCTAGAAAAATCATGGAAGATTCATTTTTCAATTAAAGAAAGTAATTTTATCTTCTGCAAAAATTATTCAAATTCAAAGTTTCAAATTTTTCATGTAAACTACATCTATCAGAGAGGCTACACAAAAATTTTCATAATTTTTGGAGCTATAATTATTTTATTACAAAAATAACAAATTACAACACTATTCATTGATTTAAGAAATAAAGAAAAACAGAAAATTGAAAAAGAAACGCCCGGACCGAATTTCAGCCCGGCTCGGCCCAACCTGTCACAGGCCGGCCCACAGAGCCAACAGGACCGGCCCAGGACGAGCCCCGACGGCCCACCGGCGCTCGACCGGCGAGAACTCGCCGGTGGCGAGGTCTCCGGCGTCGGGGTTGGGTCCATAGTGACCGCCACGATGCCCCGCACCACCTTGACCCCTAAAATGGCACAGGCTAGCCCAACAGCATCAACGCCGGCGGCCATGGCGGCCCGGCGGAGCTTTGGCTCGGCGGCGGGGCTTATCGGAGCATTCCCGACAACGGCGAGGGCGAGCACCATCTCCACAACACCCAACCGAACAAGATTGAACACTTAATTGAAGGAAATTGCCCACCGTTGAGCCAGAGCTCGCGCACGGCGGCGGAATAGAGGCGAGCTCGCCGGCAACGGCGTTGCGGCGGCTACGGTGCGAAACTTGATAAATGAACCGCAGGGGAGGTCCAAGTAGCTCACCACGACTCTGATGCGCACGCTGGATTGGTTAGAAATGGCTCGAGAATACAAGCTTGACGGCAGCGGAAATGGCAGCGGCACGAACCGACGGCGCGGCTAGCGGTTCGACGTGACCTGAGGTGAAACAAGGAAAGTGATCGAGCCGACCGTGATCTAGACATCAAGTAGAGCACGACTGCAAAGAAAATAGTATCAAATAATCACCAGAGGCGGCCGGTGACGATGAGGCACTCACGGCGACGAGTCCGCCGGCCGCGAGGAAGAAGATGACGGTACGGGCAGCTCCGGCCACGAAAGCAGGCACTAATGGGCTCGGGAGAACCGCAAGGAAGTGGTGGAGCCGTTGCTAAGATGGAGCGATGCCAGATGGATCGATGGCGAAGAATTTGGCCAGTGGAAGGAAGATGACGGTGGTGGCAAGAAGAAGAAAATGGCGACGGTGGCGGCTGACCGACGCTTTATAGCCAACGCCGACGAATGGGGAGGCTCCAGCATCAAGTTGCGACCGTCCAGGTGAGTTGGAGAGAGCTCAGGCGGCTTCAGGAGACAGCTGGACGGCCGGTGGCGCGACGGACAAAGCCGGCCATGGCGGGAGGGGATAGGCCGAGTACTGTTCCAACAAATTACAGAAATGCCATTCGTTTTAAATTCCAAATTACTCAAGATTTTACATAGCAACTTGAAAATCTCCAAAAACAACATTTGCTCCAAAAATTGAGATGAACAAATTTACTTAAAGAAGTATGTCAAAATTCTGCTTAGTTTTTGAAATTCAAATTCAAATTTGAAAAATGTGAAAACCCTAATTTACCCCCTTTTGATTTCTCTCAAATTTATATAAGAACATGAAAATCTTCAAAAACAAAGTTTTCCTTACTTTTCAAGACCTTCACTTTTGGTATAGAAACCATTTTGAAATTTTTGCCTCCATTTTGAAATTTGGAGAAAAAGTGACATTTGAGATTTGAATCAATTTGAAATAACTTTAAATTTTATATGGGAACTTGAAAAACTGTAAATACCAAGTTTGTTCATCTCAATGAGAGTAACAAGGTTGCTTTTTGAACCATAGTCAAATTATGCTTAGATTTTAAATTACAGAAAAGGGGATAATAGAAAAATAGAATTTAAAGGCCCTCGCCTTTATAATTCAAACTCCTTTTTAATTTCTAACATAATTGACACTCAAAATGGATCACATAGGTCAAATCAAATCATAATTAAGTCATAACACACCTATGTGACTATAGCACATTCCACCTAAATAGTAAAACTCTTTTTAGTGAATGCATTTGAGATTCGCTAAATGAAATGCTTTGCAATAAATATGATGACATGGCAAACTTTTAGTTGCTTAACACCAGAGGTGTTACATATAGTTACCTCACTAAATGCATTGTAGTGTTACCTTTCTTTCATGACCTATCACTAAGGCTTTTGAGTGGAGTTTTTGGGTAGGTATAAAAGTGGGTATACTTGTATTACATATATTACTTTGTCAAAAACCAAACCACAAGGAGATACAAAGTCATACACTTTGACCAAGATTATGCAAATGTGTGGAATATGAAGGTTTTTATTTTCTAATTCTACACTATACTCCTTTTTGTGGATATGATCTCTCTTTCTAAAACTTTATTTTCTGAGACATGGCTATCTTTTCTTTCTTTTTTCAATACCATGGGACTTTCATTTTCCCCTATTATTTTTATTCTTCTTTTGTATAGCCATGCCTAGGTGCAACCATATTTTTGAGAGAGATCATTATCATGTAAAGCATGAAGTATTCTCTAAAAAATATTTTTTATGTCTACCCCCAGTGTAGGAGTAAAATATTTTTTTAGTAGATGGAAAGGTGTATGTTGTGTGCAACTCTCAGTGTAAGAGTTGGCTTTATTTGGTGGGTGTGTGTGAATCTTGATCATCACGACTATAATCTCAACTTAGGTCACAAACAATTTGACAAGGCTCAATGATCAAACAAGTAGTATATGACTATGGGTTTTAAAATTGAATCCTATCATATGGCTTTGATAGGTATTTCATAATCATTGAGGAACTATTATTTTAAATATGTTTTGAAATAAAAACTCCAGATGTTCAAGTCTCACTTTAGAATAAATTTATAGCACAGTCTATGTCACTATATCATATTAGGTAATAACTTAGACAAGATTAAGTATGTGCAACCCACAAGTTCAAGTTTTTAGGATAGAACATTTTTAAGTCGATAAACCCAAATTTTAGAGAAAGCTCGATTATAAATTAGGTACAAATGAAACATAAGATAGAAACTATTTATCATTTCAATAAGGGTCGAACTAAACATTTCTAGAACACATATATATAGAGTGAAATGAATATTATTGCTCTTTTTATCATATCTCAATATTCTTTAAGATAGGAAAATAATTAAAGGAAATATGAGATACAAATTACCTTTGTGGGAGTCCTCCCCCAAGCTAGCTTTTGACTTACCTTCATGATGATTATCGCTAGCTGGTGCATGCCTTGGTCTCATTTGTGGCTCGTGGTCTCCTTTGAGTGAGCTAGGAAGCTTCCCCCAAGTTTGTCTCATGGTAATATTCGAGATAACAGGACAAACAAACTTGGATTGAAAAGTATATATATTTTTTACTTCATAATTATTTTTTTTAGGATTCACCAAACAAGTTTTCATCTCTATTGTCTTCTTATGGACTTAAACCCACAAAGTTTATAAATTCCTATAGGGGTTAGTCCATAAGATCAACAAACATCTAAACCAATAGTTTTGGTCCAATGATCAAACTAGACACCAAGTCTAATTTAATTAAGGTAGGCTCATGAATCCAAGCACCATGCTTAGAATTAAAAGCCTATAGAAGAATGATCACACATCCATACTCCAAACTAAGCACCATGCTTAATTTAAAAGATGTATAACCATACTCCCAAACCAAAACATATCAGCATAGAGAAATGAAGCATGGCAAGATAACTAAGATTCTTCCAATAGAGGTGAAGACATTGAGAGGTGAATAAGATAACAAAAGTTTTATTATTTTTCATTTAATCATTTTATTATTATTATTATTTTTTGAAAAGATTATTCAACCAACTTTTTTCAAACTCAAACAAGGCTAGGATAAAGATGTAAAGTAAGACATGTCTTGATTTATCTCTAGCATGAATTACTTCTATTGTTTATGACAACAACTTCAAATTCATTAATCAAATTTCAACTCCATGTCAAATTTTGATTAAAGAAAGCTATTTTAACCCAAGCACCATGCTCAATTTAAATAGCCTATGGATGAACTGTATATGATCAGAATATAGGCACACCCAAACCAAAGTATTTGTCATAAACAAAGGGAGGATGATTTTATATTTTCATAGATACAAATGTGAGAAGATGAGTTGGTGAACATTACCTTTGCTTACCTAAGTGTATGTACCGACAACATATATGGAAGAAACATCAAAGATATTGCGGCAGTTAGCTTGATGACTTTCCCAGGTGAACCTCTAGGCCAAGCCATTTTCATGGCTCAGTGTGAATGGGCCATGGCCTTGATGGTAGTAGCAAAGGCTGGGAGGCAAGCCCCTTGCTTGTGGGAGCAATGCCAGATCATAAGTGTTCGTCTTTGGATACGTGGGGCCAACCTACTCCTTCACTCCCCTCTAATCTTTTTTACTATATAATATTTTTTCATCATTTGTTCATATGTTATTTTTTAAAAACGCTATATTTTTTCTCTTCCTTTTCTTTTTTGTTTCCTTTTTTTCAACACTCTTTTTTTATTCTCTCTTTTTTAAGCAAGGTAGAGCTGACATCATTTGTTTTATTTTTTATTTTTTCGATAGCCTTTGTTATGGTGGAGCGTGTGAAGACTATCACCATCCTCCCCACACACTTAGACTCTTATGAAAAAGTCAAGTATGCTAGGTCAGGGTCTCCTCTTGAGTGTGTTCCTTCACCAAAGACTATCAAGGTGTGTTGTATTGCTCCCATGTTCTCAAACTTCGTATGTCCTTTATTCTTCTTAAATCTTGACCTGAAATGGTGAGCAACAAGAATACCCAAAGGTGCATACTAACTTGACTACATGTCCTAGCTTTTATTGAAAAGGAAAATGTTGTTTTTTATTATTATTATTTATTATTAACAATAATTTTTAAAAAAATATTTTTCTAAACTCAGTTGTTTTATTCAAAGTTCACATTTAGCAGTTTCAGAATAATAAGTAGACATGTCATCTAATCATGGTAGGTGATTTACCCTAAGCTCCATACTTAATTTAAAAAGCCTATAAATATATGATTGTGCACCAACCATACTTCAAACCGAAACATGCTTCACGCAAAACTTTAGAAACAAACCAAGATTTTTTAAAAAATATATATTTATTTGCTTTTAGTATGAATTATTTGTTATTTTGATTTTATATATAAAGGACAAGAATTTATTTATTAGGTAGCAAAATATACTTTTATGTTTTTAAAGTATACAATATTTTTTAATTATCACTACTATATTTTTTAATTATTTATATATATATATATTTGTTTCGTAGAATAAGATATTACCTCCGCTGTCATCTCAAGACCTACCCTTTAAAATTCATATATTTTGTGCAGGGTTAGTCTATTAAGACTAGCAACTTTGATTCAAAAATCAAATTCGACTCCATGTCTAATTTGATTAAGGTACGTGTTGACACTCAAAAATGTCCGGAAGGTGCAATTAATATTATCATTATATTTCCATCATTAAGAGGACTAGAAGAGCAACCCCGAATCATCGTATTTGGTGATTGGGAAGAAAACCCACTTTTCAGGTGCTGGATCAGCCAAAGTCGGCTAAGCCGGGTCCATGAGTCGGCCAAGACGACTTGACCAAGTTTTCCAAATGCAAGAATGGACCTCACCATTGTGTTCCTCTCATCGAGGTGATCAAAAAATATATATGGAATATCCAATTTGAAGTCCAGATGCAAGAGTTGTACCTCAAAGAGAGAAGACAAATCCTGTACCGGAACTTTCGGTCCGTACAACCGGAACTTCCGGTCCGTACGACCGGTACTGCTGTCGCAGCACAAAGATTGCTTCCACTCCTTAGCCGAAACTTCCGGTCCTTAGGCGGAACTTCTGGTGCTTATTAGGAACTTCCGGTCCGTACGACCGGTACTGCTATCGCAGCACAAAGATTGCTTGGTCCTTAGCCGGAACTTCCGGTCCTTGTCTGGAACGTCCGGTGGTACTTCCGGTCGTTCCGAATCAGGCTATTTGACTTCAAAACGGTTTGTTTTGGATTAGTTTTTGGCAAGTTTTAGACATGGGAAACTTGGAGATTAAGCCTTGGAGATGTTTCCTACTGGGATAAGACCACCCTCTCTATATATATTAGAGGATCATGGCCGATTGAAGAACCACCTACCAATCATCAAAAAGCAAACCCTAAAACCCTTATCTTCTATCTCTCAATCTTCTAATCTACGGTCTGGTAAGTTTCTCTATGGAATTTGTTGGCTTCCTAGGCGGCCTTGCTGGTCCTAGGAGATCCTCCATGTGCTACCCTCCTGACGGATCCTTCCGAAGGTGGTTCGGGAGCTTTTTAGTAAGAATAGGCTCTACATCGGCTATACCGGTCCCTAGATTGGTTGTGTCGATTACGCCGCATTTCTTGCTGCGTGCACGTTGCATGAACAACCTCTAGGGCGTCCAAAGCCTGCTGGAACCTAAGCACCATGCTTAATTTAGCAAGCCTATGCAAGCATGGTCATCATGAATGACCAATACTTCCAAACCAAGCATACCAGCGTAAAGAAAGGAGTATTTAAAATTTTTAATAAGATTCATCCAATGGAGTTAAAAATGTTAAACATAAACATATTTTTTAATTATATATTTTCTTTAATGTTGTTTTGTTTTTCTTTATCCAAGGTAATAGAAAACTATGAGAGTGTATAGTATATTACCTTGTTGGAGTCCTCCCCCAAGCTAGCTCAAAGCCTAAAGATCAGAATTGTGCTCCCATGCCTTCTTGCTTTTCCTGCATTGTTAGGATGTGGTGGATCACGAGGGAGCTTACTATCCCTCATGATTACCATGTGGAAAACATATGTAGAAACTGAATTGAGCTAGGTTATATTATATATTTTCCTTTTTATTTTGTTTTGTAATTTTATAGATACTTTATTATTTTTTAGGGAGGACGAATATTATTTATTAGTTTTTAAGATATATATGTTTTTTCTTTACCTGTTGTGAGCAATGGCTACTATACATCATATTATAATGAAGGTGCCCTACTAAATTCTTTTAACCAATGCCTTCCCCAGCAACGGTGCCAGAAATGCTTGTTGGTGTTTCTTAGCGTTATCACTAGAATTGAAATATCCTAGCAACAATGCCAAGAAATACCGGTAGGTATTCTACAATGTTTACAGAACAAATCTGCAAGCGCAGGGAAATACCGTTGTAGCATTTCACCCGAAAGTATTCTGGGCATCGTTATTTATATTTTTCCAAAGAAAGGCATAGTGTATAAGAGGGACAAGATCAAAATAACATGAGTGCATAGTAGACCAATGTTCATAACAGGGGTAAAAGGATAGGTAAAAGGATAACTGACACACACACTCGAACCAATCTCAAGGATAAAGAGTAAAGAAAGAATAAAGAATAACCAAAACTAGAGCAGGCATTCCTAGATAGCTATGTTAAGAAGCAGATGATCATATAAATATATGTCTTCATATAGGGTCAGATATTCTAAGGTAAGATAGCTTGGCCCCTACTGATCAACTTTGGGCACCAGAGTGCACCTGGTCTGCCAAGCGATACCGGTATACAGCTCTACGCTAAACCCAGATGTGGGGGATTACAAAGGATGGATGGGACAAGGTCACTCCCCGCCGCCTACCACCTCAACCGTACGAGAAAGGTGCAAACGATGGTAGCCTCAAGCCTAGACACCATGCCTAAGCTATCAACTACTACTCTAGCGTGATATCAAGGCTTACCCATCCTCGGGGTCCTTCTACTAGAGCACCCGCCACAAGGACGGACGACGATCCCGCAAACCAACATTGACCAAGACTAAATTAAGAAAGAACTCGTCACCTCAACTTAGCTCTAGGTCTCACATGTATGTATGATAGATTTAGCATAAAGTTCTATGCACGGAAGAACTTAGCTCTAATTTCATAACAAAGCTAGATTGATAAATAAGAACAAGAACAAAAAGGAACTCTGGAATTCATACCGAGATTATTTGCAAAGGTTCAAGCTCTCCAATGAAGCTTGCCTTGCTTCACTAAACTACTACTACATCCTAAACTACTAGGACGATACAAGTGAGGGAGAGAGAGGCTCTTATGTTGGTGTGTGTTTTGAGGTGTGCCTCCTCTCCTCCTTTTATAGTGTGGAGAGGTCGGTTTGGGGGCCGAATATTTGGATCCCCCAGAGCACCGCCCTCCACTGCCTTCAATGCACTGACCTGCGTGAGGTGGGCCTAGGCAGCGCCAGGGTTGGCACGGCCACACCCCAGGCGCGACCACGCCAGGGTAGCACCGCCCCCCAACAGCCTTTCTCTGGTGGGCTATTGGCTAGGCCTAGGTCAGTGTGGTGCTAGGGGTTTGGCCCAAATATGCTTCGATCTGGTTTTTCTATTCCCCTTGGCTTTTACGCCTTCCCGGAAAGCGCCTTTTCTTTATTAAATTCCATGTACTTGGCATATGTTCCTGCAAAGTATCACAACCTCAAGTACAAGTGGAATTGGGTTAGTAGAAAAGGTATATGTGTATAAAATATATAATTCTCCCTTTTTTGGTAATTAATTGGCGGTATAAAATTATCGTTATTGACCGCCAATAGCACCCGAAGAATGAATAAGATGGAGAGGTCCTGCTCTATGGACCTAAAACACGGAGCCCTTGCTGGTAAGGTAAATCAGTAGTTATCTCATATTTACTTTATGCATTTCAATTCTTACTTTTCATTTTCAATTGCATCCTTAGTTTCAATTCTGCATATTTTCTTTTGACAAAATACTTAGCCATAGTAAATAAAATCTTGAGAAGAA
>DXKC01105816.1:0-15129 GCA_031170775.1 Cymbopogon citratus
GTGTTTTCAGATACGGTTTGCCTAACGTAACCGTTTGTAAAGATATATCTTTGGTAGCGATTTTGAAGCTACAGTGCTTCCCAGTTCGATTAGTAGCGGCGTCCTATGTCAACCGTTTCTGTTGGAAAAGGAAGAGGTTGCAGATGTTCATTTTTGTACTAGTGGCAATTAAGATGGCCAGCATATCAACCACTTTATTAAATAGTATGGGTGACATGGGATCTCCTTGCCTTAGCTCTTTTTTAGTCTGGAAGTATGAACCTTATTGGTCATTTACTTTAATATTAACGTTACCACCTTGGGTAAAGCACTTAACCCACTGACACCACTTTGGTGAGAACCCCTTCATTCGCAAAGTTTGCTGTAAAAATTTCCAGTTTACTTTATCATACGCTTTCTCAAAATCTATTTTGAAAATGACACCATCTTTCTTCTTTGTGTTTAGTTCATGAATTGTCTCATGGAGAATTACAGCACCCTCCATAATATTTCTACCTGGCAAGAACACAGTTTGTGTCGGTCTAATTATTTTGGAAGCTATGGTAGTAAGCCTGTTGGTTATCACTTTAGTAAATATTTTAAAAGATACACTCAACAGACAGATAGGACTGTATTGCTGAATCAACTTCGCATCATTTTTCTTGGACAACAAAATGATGGTGCCAAAATTAAGGCAATTCAAAGGGAGGTTCCCTCAATGAAAATCCATAAACAGAGCCATCAGATCATCTTTTATAACATTCCAGAAGACCTGATAAAACTCTGATGAAAAACCATCAGGCCCAGGTGCCTTCTTATGCTCCATCTGAAAAATGGCTGCTCGTACTTCTTCTTGCGAGAATGGGTCTGTTAGGAGCTCATTTTCCAACTGTGAAACCTGAGATATATTTGCAATTCTCGATTCATCTAAAGTGAACTGAGACACCTCGGATGGCCCAAACAGATTTTTATAATAATTG
This sequence comes from Cymbopogon citratus, assembly GCA_031170775.1. Lineage (NCBI taxonomy): Eukaryota > Viridiplantae > Streptophyta > Magnoliopsida > Poales > Poaceae > Cymbopogon > Cymbopogon citratus. Next base: position 960 of record DXKC01105816.1, read on the forward strand.
GTAATATGCCCTTTGAGTTGAGCATCACCCGTTATTATATTATTCCCATCTTCCATCTGAAAGATACGAGTTTTCCTATGTCTACCATTGTCTAATAGATGAAAATATTTTGTATTTGCATCCCCTTGTAGCAAATGTTTTGCTTTTGCTCTTTGGTACCACTTAAGCTCTTCTTACCGAAGCAGCTCTGCAAGTCTTGTGCTAAGCACATATTTTAAATTTATCTCAACATCAGAAAGTAAAGTCAACTCGGCCTTTTTGTCTAACTCATCTAATTTATTTAATAAGGTTTGCTTTTCTTTTTTATAGTTCCCACTTACATTCTTAGCCCATCCTCTAAGGTACTGGCGCATTCTCTTGATTTTAGCTTGCCACCTCTCAATGGATGAACCAGCAACTTGAGTGTTGCGCCAAACTTCTTCCACCATGTCACAAAATCCATCTCGAATCAACCATCCCAGTTCAAATTTAATTTGGGGACGGTGAGATGAAGATGGAATATTTGTGGAGAACAGTAAAGGTGTATAATCAGAAATATCCCTTGTCAAGGCATGAACTGAGGTTGGTGGAAATTTGGATTCAAAATCTATACACACGAGAACTCTGTCTAGCTTTTAAAAAGTTTGATTGTGTAAATGATTAGCCCATGTGTACTTTCGGCCGGACATCTCTATTTCCCTCAAATTTAGAGAATCGTTTACTGCATTGAACATAAAAGGCCATCTAGCACTAAAATTGTCATTATTTTTCTTGTTCGGTCTCCGTATTATGTTAAAGTCACCTCCTAATAACAGTAGGGAGTGAATCTTTAAAGCATACACGTACGACTTCGGACAAAAATTGTGACTTAAACTCCAGCTGTGCGGGGCCATAAACCGAAATCAAATTAAAATTAAAATCCTGTTCTTTGTGTCTAAGTTTGAACCGAATGTAAAAGTCTCCTTCTTCTATTTCCCCTATATCGAATGTTAACAAGTGAATCCCTAGAATCATCCTACCAAACCTCCCTCGTGGAGTCATGCAATGCCATAGAAAATCTCTACCAGTACAGATATTATTCAAAGTGGATTGCAAAAAATTGGCTCTACCAGTTTCTGATAAGACAATGAATTCCAAGTTTTTTCTTTGGTTAACTCCGAAAGGAATCTATATTTCTTACTATCTGCAAAACCATTGCAATTCCAAAAAATTCCTTTCATTGAGCCCGTTTTTTTGGTTTGTGTTTGGTCTTTTTATTCAGCTGAGAGCTAGAAGATTTTTTTATTTTTCTTAAGTGATACGGGGGTTTGTAGACACTTCGGGTCACATCCCCCATCACCTAACCCATCCTCTATCTCAGCACAAATTAAATTTAAAGCCTGCATATCAGTATCATCCTCCAACGAGCAAATAGAAACATCATCAGCTACTCGACTATTATCTCTCACCAAACTTAAACTGTCTAATAACCTTTTCTCCTCCAAATTTCTCAAATAATTTAAACAGTTTGTGGCAGGACCTGAACTATCTCCTAACAAGATTCCTATTTAACTGATTTTCACAAGCAAGTATCGTCCCGAAAAAAAAAGAATTGCTCAAAGGCAATGTACATTTCTGTGGCGTGGTTTCCAGGTTCTGGTGAGCTTTGAACTTAACAGCCTTCTCCAGCACATCCTGGTCTGTGACTGCAGCACTCCTCTTGCTTGCCCTGCTCAGTGAAGCCGCCCCACCCTTCTGCCCTTTTATTTTTGACTGAAGGCCCGAGTCATCTAAAGGTTTTACCAGCTTTGCTTGCCACTCACCAGATTTATCAGGACTTAACAGCACTACAGATATCTCACTTTTCTTTTTCCAGCGGATGAATCAGCAGCTCCATTCTGTTGGACTTGTCCAGCACTAGGTGCCTGATCATCATTTTTGTAATCAATGTCCATCGGCTTTGCAGCACTTGCACTGTTTCCATTTTCTTTGTTTTCCCCTTTGGGATCGTCCTCCTCAGGTTCCTCCCCATCTCCCTCAGGATCCTCCGGATCAGGCAGATCTAATAACTGAGGAGCACTATCAGACACACCCTCCTCTACCCCAAAGTGTAGCGAGTAAACATCATCTCCAATCACCACATCCACATACATTGGAATGAGACTGGAGTCAAGCACTGCTACCTTCATTTTGGCCCTCCCATGTTTCTTTGTGAACTCTACATCCATAGTTTTAGGGACACCTAAAATAGAGGCAACTGCCCAAATAGTTGGGATTTCCCTTAATTCACTAGGTAGTCCCTTAAACAGCACGCAAGCCTTTTCTATCTCACATTTATAAACATCCTCCTCAAAATTTTTCTCAAATGTTATCTTTCCTTCCACTATTTTTGTATCTATGGTACCCCAATTTACCATTGCCGCCATCAGATCAGATGAGGGGAAATTAATTGTGAAGGTATCTTTATCCTTCTTCTGAATTTCCCACTTGGATTTGACTGTAGGTAGAAGTCTGTCCAGTTCCACTGCTAACAATTCAGCAATAATGGAACCTTCCAAGACATGCACCACAATAGTCTTTTCCTCCACCTTACTCTTGGGCTTATCTCCAAAAACAGGAATATAATAGAACCCTAAACCTTCCACTGCATATCCATAAGGTAAAGCAGACATATTTGTCTTCTTCAAATTAGGGCAAAGCTTGGGTACATGTTCACCACAGCATAAATCACAACATAACACAGCAGTACATTCTTGAATGGTGTGGCCTTTTGTATAGCAACAAAAACATAGTGGCCTTCCTTTGTTTTCTTAGCACCTTTAGCTGATGACTCGGGTAAGTCAATGTTCATATCATTCTCAGAGGCAAGTGGGACAACAACTTTAGATACCTCAGCAGGAGCCCTAGCGCTCTCGTGTTGAAGATCTCCCTCGCCGTTCGTTTCATGCTGCAGCGTCGGAGCCCCCTGAGACGCCAGGGCCGGTGATGGGTGACCCTGACCGGTTGGCGCCTGAGGCATGGCCTGCTGACCGTGGCCGGCTTCCATGGTACCAGTTGATGAAGTCTGGCCAACCACAGGTGGCTGCGTGTCACCCATAGATGGCTCGATCATGGCGCCTTGCAGTGGAGGTACTCCGATTTGTAGGCGGGCACCAGCTGGGGGCGGAGCACCCCCCATAGCGTGGCCACCAGCCTGTTGGTGTGGCCCGGCAGCACCACCTCCCATGGTTGGAGCCCCCATATGGTTGGTGTTCGGGTGGATCGGAGCCGAAGGGTGAGGGTTGTGGGGCATCATCCCTGGTTGGGAGTGTTGCCCATTGAACCATCCTACCCCTCGACCCCTCCCACCACCATAGCCTCCGCCATAGGGGATGCGACCTCGTCCAGCCCCCCGGAAGCCCTGGTGGCCATAGTTGTAGCCACCATGCCCTCCATATCCTCCAAAGTTGCGGCCTCCTCCAGGATTAGGGCCACGACCACGACCACATGGCTGGAAGAACTGTCCGCGTCCCCTTCCTCCATAACCTAGATTGAAGCCAGGGTGGTGCCCCTCATCACCACCGCCCTGGTTGCCAAAACCCCCCATCTCCTCTCCCCTGCGCCGCCATGGTTTTTCCTTCGCGTACCACTTGCGCAAACGTGCGGCGGTGTACAGAATGTGGCGGCTGCGGTTTGAGGGCGAGGGTTTTTGGTCTACCCCTTTTCTGAGTATGAGCAAAGAGGGCCACAAGACCATTCGTGGGCCTGTAACAAGTTTTTGGCCTGGTTTTGAACCGATCTGAGTCCCCCAAGTGTCGCTCTTTTCCAATTGCACCGTGACTCTCAGATTTGTTAGGCAGGATCACGGAAGTAACTAGAGAGGCGACACCCGTGGCCTTAGATCCGTTAAAACGTTCACGATCCGGATTCAAGTACTTTTCCCCCGCAACTCCAGCGGCAGTAAGAGGAGGAAAGTTAGGATCAATTTCCTTTAAACCCGGGGGTTCAAAACCTGGTCTGGTCAAACCACTCGAGAGGCCCAACCAGGGGGTGGACGTCGGTTTTTCCCTTAGTTTTTTGTAAATTCAGTTAGCTAGAAAATATCTTTCATTGATTCTGCTTTTTTTTTGTTACCTGATGATTTACAACAAAAGAGAATTTAAATCTGAACAAAAATAAGAAAAAAAATCATATCACCATACGCGTGTCGATCCGCTAGCTAATTTCTCGATCGCACACATCAAACTGGATCAACTATCAACTTGGATTCTTCAATGCTGTCACAGTCTTTTTTTTTGACAACATGATGTCAGTCATTGTTCCTCTCATCCCTCTATCGTCACAAAATATTAATAACTGGATCACTATTATATCTTGTATATGTCATTAAGTTTTGACTAATAATAACAATCTAATTTTTCCCTGCTAGTCATTTTCCATAATGCAAAGGATAAAAATAAAGGCCTACATGTCCGGTTCAGAAAAAAATTGAAAGTTTATAGACAACAAAAACGCCACTTTACATCCATGTATGCGTATATATTTCTGGTCGTCTGGAGGCCCCGGGCAGTAGATGCATGTGGCCATCCACATCCAAAGCGATACGCCATCGATTCGATTGGGTGCTTGTCACATTCTTTCTATGTCGTGTTTGGCCATTAACATAGGTTGTGAATTTCACCTTATCTGTGTTCTTCTTTTTGATGGGGCAGAGTAATAAATAAATAATAATTAGTATGGGGCAAAGATTAGTGGCCGATTGCGGAATCATTAAGTACCAGCATACATATCAGTCAATCAAAGCTTTGACTAAGTTTGGAAGAGACTCTAGATAGATATATATATTTGCATATTTACATCCATGTCAAAATTATTGTGTCGTGTCATGGTTTGCAGTCGTCCAAGCTTGACCATGCTCTCTTAATTACATGATTGATTATTAGGTGATGGACCATTGTAATGAGATGACTTACCACAACCTGTTTGATGCATGCATTCACGATAAGAATGAAACAAATGATGATATCAACTTATCAAGTTTTGTCGTGTTCTGTCACTGGGCAGAGATTTTCTCTGCACTGGACTGGCCTGCTAAGATCCCACAAACGCACACTTAAGTCACTAACCCTAACACCTCCACGTGCGGTATCGCACTACCGCACTCCCCTTCGCGCCGCAACCGCAAGGCCAAGGCGAGTTGCGATCGCGACTTCTCAATATGCAAGCCCGCGCGCACGAGATCCAGCGATGGCGGCGCTTTCCCTCTCCTCCGGCCCCCCCCCTCTCTCTCTCTCTCTCTCTCTCTCTCTCTCTCTCCGCGCGAGGTCGGGAGCATAGCCGCGACGACACCGGCAGGCCACCGGGGCTACCGCTGCACCTCACCGGCCACTTGGAGGCCGCATATGGGTACAATACAACCACGGGGCGCCACCGCGCCCCGCAAGCCGCGAGGGTGCTGCCTCCCGCGTCGCTCCGTCCTTCCCTCCCCTAGCTAACCCTGCTGATTGCTGAAAATGGAAGCGGGCCTCAGGCTAGGCACGGCCTACTTAACTCGCCGCGCTTTCCAGGTGCCATGCTTGGGTCGAAGGTAGGCCCGTGGCCCTAAGAGGCACGGACCGGGTGGCCCACGTGCCTTATCGGCTGGATCCGCTTTGGGCCGTGCCATGCTGGGCCAGCCCGGCCCGGCCTGTTGCCCATCTATATAAGCAACAAACATTTCATAACATCTTTACTGTAAAAACAGAAGTGATAGTGAGAGAAATGATAAGGTCGACTGATGACCCGTGTAGTAGTGACAGAAAACCGGTAACCATTGGGGACGGGCGTCCGGACGGGGACGGACGGACCTGAAGCCACGCGGACTTACCCTCCCCTGCCGCACGCACCAAAAGCCACACCCAACTGACACGCCCTGCCGCACGCCATCTACCAGACACAATCTCCAGCACTCATCCTTATCCTCTCCCTCTCCCTCTCCCTCTCTTATCCTCATCCCGTGACCTCTAGTTCTTTGTTCATTCATGTCGTTGCGCCATGAGTTGCTTGATTCCGCTACCGCGATTCAGCGATGAGGACAGCCCGAAAGGTAGCTCGTCGGCTGCTACCCCCACGCGCCCCCACCTACGCCGTCGGTGCTGCCCCCACTCCTCGGCTCAGTCCTAGTGCTCGTCATCGAGCCGTGCTGTTTGGGTGTGCCTCGTCAATCTCTGACGACCCACCACCGCAGCTCGAGTCCTTCCACAGTCAACACCCCTAGACCATTCTCTACCTTCCCTAAGCCATGGCCTTCCTGGCCTTCGCCTGTGCCGAGCCGTTCACGAGCTCCAGAGAGTCGTCATTGGTGGGCGACCAGCGAGGGGACCACCACGCCTGCTGCTACCCATCGCCTCTTCCTAGGCCTCGCGCTCGTGACCGAGATGGGCTGCGTCACCTAGCCCGCATCATGGACTCATGGCTGCTCATCTGCTGGCCCCGTTTTTCCTCGCTAGCCCGCTTCTTCCTCGGCTGACTCTTTTTGTGCAGGCGACACTTTTCATGTTGAAGTTAAGTGATTGTGATGTTGCAGTAGCTTTTGTTCTAGTGTTGGTACAATCTATTTTTTTTGCATTAGGTTTTTCCTCCTTATGATGCATCTCGCATTGAGCTTTTTGTTTATGTTGCTGCAGTAGTGTCACACCGTTGCAACAAGTAAAATCTCTTTGTTTTAGCCTTTGTGGTTTTGTTTCATATGCTTGGCATAGATGTTGAGATAGGACTTTTCAACATGTTTAAGTTGCTGCAATATCATGTTGCGGTAGTGGTTTGATGTTGTTGCAACTGTTTATATTCGAGCATTTTGTGTTTTGTTTCATATGCTTGGCATAGATGTTGAGATAGTACTTTTCGACATGTTTAAGTTGCTTCAATATCATGTTGCAGTAGTGGTTCGATGTTGTTGCAACTGTTTATATTCGAGCATTGTTTCATATGCTTCACACTGAGTGTTACGTCAATATGTTTTAAATGTTTCAATCCTTCGACCTATTGTTGCAACAATTTTTTTCATGTTGTTGCAATAATATTTTTCATGGTGTCCCGTGTTAATTTTGCAGCGGTTGTCCCGTGTTGTTGTAATAATATGTTCATCGTGTTTCAACTGCTTCAGAATGTTGTGACTTTTCTATATGTTTCATGGTGGCTCGGGATGCGTGTTTTGTTGTTGAAATATGAGTCGTGGAGGGGCGCACTGCAACTAATGGGGCGCCATGGAGTCGAGCAGCACAACAAGCGTGGGGGCGCGGTGCAACAGTAGGGAAAAGTGGGCCCCACCTAGGTTGTAGCATGTGCTAGTGTGTGCATCCGAATGGCTGGTCAGCATTCATAGTAGGTGCAGTCAGGCACAGGTGGGGATGCCATTGAATGAGGGGGCAGTAGGTGTAGGCATGTACTAGGTGCATGTGGCCATGCGTGGGGTAGTTGCAGCCATGCATGTGTACTAGGTGCATGTAGGGTGCACCAGTAGTTCATATATAGGAGCACACTCGGTCAACGCCAGCATGCTGAGTTCGTAAACAAGCGAGGCAGGGACAGATGCGCAACAGGCGGGGCAGGCGCGGGCGTCCGGACAGGGATGGCGTCCGGACGTCCGGGCACAATTGCTTCCGCAGGAAAAACAGAGATATATAATCCAATAGAGAACATGAGGTAGCAGTCGCTAGAATCCATGCTACATTTCCAAATACCAATGCATATAGCTGTGAGGTTTTGGACATTTTAACATCTATTTTGTCATCCACCTGTCCACTTACGATGCACAAGCAACAAACTTTTCATTCGGTCTCTAAGTGTAAATTTTTGTATATCTCTTTTGTTTTCCTTTTCATCGTCTAATAAAATATGCGGCAAAGCTTTTTGCCGCCCTTTCAAAAAATAAAAACAGAAGTGGAGAGAGAAAAGACAAGGCTCGATGACTCACTTGTAGTAGTGACACAGAAACAGAGATAATAATCTAAAACAGACCATGAGCTAGCAATCACTAGAATCCATGCTACTTTTGCAAATATACCAATACAAATAGTTGTGACTCACTTGTGGTAGTGACATAGAAACAAAGATAATAATCCAACATAGATCATGAGCTAGCAGTCGCTAAAATCCATGCTACGTTTGCAAATACCAATGCGAATAGCTGTGACTCACTTGTAGTAGTGACATAGAAACAGAGACAATAATCCAAAACATACCATGAGCTAGTAGTCGCTAGAATCCATGCACGCTACGTACGTTTGCAAATACCAAAAACAAAGATAACAATCCAAAACAGACCATGAGATAGCAGTCATAACTGTAAGGTTTCAAACCTTTTAGCATCTATTTTGCCATCCAGCTAGCTTTCCATGTATGATTCACAAGCAACAAACAATTCATAATGCCTTCATTTATAAACTTCCATAACAGGAAAGCAGAAACACACATGAACCTGGCTTGTAGACCAACCATGAGCCAGGATGTGGCACACCAACTCACGCACCTGACCCCGTTTGTTCTTGCACAATGGCTACTGCTGCTCACCGTTCCTCTCCTGCTCCTGCTGCATTGCTACACCTCCCGATGGCCAAGCCGCCGTCATGGCAGCAGCGACGAGCAGCAGCTTCCGCCTTCGCCTCCGAGGTTGCCCATCATCGGCCACCTTCATCTCGTCGGCAACCTCCCACACGTCTCCTTCCGTGACCTCGCCTCAAAGTACACCCATGGTGGAGACGGCGGCCTGATGCTCCTCCGCCTCGGCTCCATCCCCACCCTCATCGTGTCGTCCCCACGGGCTGCAGAGGCGATCATGCGCACGCATGACCATGTGTTCGCGTCGCGACCCAGATTCAGTGTCAGCGATGATCTCCTGTATGGGTCATCCGACATCGCTTTCTCCCCCTACGGCGAGCACTGGCGGCAGATCAGAAAGCTCGTGACCACGCACCTCTTAACTGTTAAGAAGGTGCACTCGTACTGTCGTGCTCGCAAAGAAGAGGTAGTACGCAACTACTATATTTTTGCAGGAAAAAAGATGTAGCTACTATATATGTATATGCAGCACACATACAGATCGTCTGTGTGTATATGTTCATTAATTCACGCATGCATATATGTATATATGCACAGGTGAGCCTAGTGATGGACATGATACGGGAGGCAGCGACCACAGGCACGGCCGTGGACTTGAGCGTTGAGATGAACACGTTCGCCAATGACATCGTGTGCCGCGCCGTGTCGGGCAAGTTCTTCAGGGCAGAAGGCCGGAACAAGCTTTTCCGGGAGCTCCTGGTGGAAAACTCCCTTCTGTTTACAGAGTTCAACCTAGAAGACTACTTCCCTGGGCTGGCAACGTCGCCGCTAGGTTTCCTCAGCAGATGGTTTCTTCGCAACAAGGTCCACGAGACACATAAGAGATGGGATGAGTTGCTTGAAACCATACTGAACGACCATGAGAGAGAAGAGAGTACTCTTCATCGCCACGACAGAGGTGACTTCACCGATGTGTTGCTCTCGGTTCAGAAAGAGTATGGTATGACCAGAGATCATGTCAAGGCCATCTTGATGGTGAGTACCCAACATATATATAATCGATCCTTCCATCTATCTATATCCTTCGAGAACTCCAATCCCTATTTAATTAATTTCATGGTATCCAGCAGGACATGTTTGCTGCGGGCACAGACACGTCATCCTTGGTCCTGGAGTTCGCCATGGCTGAGCTGATGCACAATCCACATCAGATGGCCAAGCTACAAGTGGAAATCCGGAAGCACACACCAGAGGGACAAGAAACTGTAGACGAAGAGAACCTAGCCAACATGCCCTACCTGAGAGCCGTCGTGAAGGAAGTACTGAGGTTGCACCCTCCTCTCCCGCTGCTGGTCCCTCACTTGTCCATGGCAGACTGTGTCGTCCATGGCTACTATGTCCCCTCTGGCACCCGTGTCATCGTCAACGCATGGGCTCTTGGTAGAGATCCAGAGTCATGGGAGAAGACGGAGGAGTTCATGCCGGAAAGGTTCATGGATGGTGGCAGCGCCGCGGCCATCGACTTCAAAGGAAACCACTTCGAATTCCTGCCGTCCGGAGCTGGACGAAGGATTTGTCCTGGCATCAACTTTGGGATGGCTACTATTGAGATCATGCTAGCAAACCTCATATACTGCTTCGACTGGCAGCTGCCTGCCGGCAGGGCAGTGGGGAAGGATGTTGACATGACAGAGGTGTTTGCAGTGTCGTTGCATCTAAAGGAGAAGCTCATGCTTGTTCCCATCCCCAAACTTCGTGCTACTTCTAGTCACTCCAAGCAAGCAGCTGAGGAGACGTCTATGGGTACTAAATAATGAACTAAGTACGTACGCTCTACACAGATTGTACCGATTATTGGGTTATAAATAGTGTACCAATGATGCAATCTGGAATCTAATAAAAATAAGTAGAATGGTAGTTTAATTTGATGGGAAAAAAATCTCTCTGCTATTGAGATTTTCTCACCTATGTGATGTTCTGCAGAAACTCAATCCAAGAGCTCCTGAAGGACAAGCAGTTTGTTGTGTTTGGAGGGTTCAACCTGGAAGGCTACTTCTCCGGACTGGTGAGGTCGCTAGTGTTAGCATGGCGTAGCCCTCTTCTAGAGCATCATGCATCGCATATTCGCATGCCCTCTTTTTCATGTTGTAGTAAACACTGCTTCATCTTTTTATGCTTAGGAGACTAGATTCTTGGTCTTTAGCCCCTTCTTAATTTTTAGAACAACTTTTAGCACATAGACTTCTCTTAGACTAATTGAAATAGCACATATTCTCTTCAACTGATCCACACTTTCATGCTACCGAGACCGTTCTAGTGACCTCTCTGCTTCTATACTTCCTAAGCCATCACTGGTCACTAATCACGAGCAACAGGCCGGCACGGCCCGGCATGGCACGGACCCATGCTAGGCACGGCCTGATAGGGCATGGGTCCGCCGCGCCTCTGGGCCATGCTGCCCCAGTCCACCGGGCCTGGCCGACAGCCCAGGCACGGCACTATGGGCCACTTTTCGTACCATGCCAGCCCGAAAAGCACGGGCCCAAAGGCGGACCGGGCCATCCCGACGCCCGCAACCACATCCACCACAAAGAAAGAGAGCGAGGTAGGTGAACTGTGGTCCACCTCCTTCTTCGTGGAGGGCTTGAAAGAAACACCAAGAATTTTATTAGAAAATAGAACAAAACAAACACGGCACAAATGTTCGAGACTTAGACGACACTCTAGCAGTTTTTGGTCAGCCATACTAGTGCAGGTAAACCATTTCTCTAGTCTACTAGTATAGCTAGCTCGGTCGATTGGGTACTTGTCGCATTCCTCTTCTGTGTTTGCATGATAATGTGTTGAATTTTTGGCAACCCAGAAAAATCAAGACACATACGTCATATGGCATAGACTGTGATTTTCATCTTATTATCTATGCTCTTCTTTGGAGGGTTCATCCTGGAAGGCTACTTCTCCGGACTGGTGAGGTCGCTAGTGTTAGCATGGCGTAGCCCTCTTCTAGAGCAGCATGCATCGCATATTCGCATGCCATCTTTTTCATGTTGTAGTAAACACTGCTTCACCATTCTATGCTTAGGAGACTCGATTCTTGGTCTTTATCCCCTTCTTAATTCTTAGAACAGCTTTCAGTACATAAACTTCTCTTAGATTAATTGAAATAGCACGTATTCTCTTCAATTCATCCCACGCTTTCATGCTACCGAGACTGTTCCAGTGACCTCTCTGCTTCTATAGTACCTAAGCCATCACTGGTCACTAATCACGAGCAACAGGCCGGCATGGCACAGGCCCGTGCAAGGCATGGCCTGGTAGAGCATGGGCCTGCATTGCCAGCCGTGCCTCTAGGCCGTGCTGCCCCAGTCCACCGGGCCTAGCCGACGGCCTATGCACAACACTACGGGCCACTTTACGTGCCAATGACGGCCCAAAAAGCACGGGTCCAAAGGCGGACCGGACCATCCCGAGCAACCACATCCACCACAGAGAAAGAGAGCGAGGTAGGGGGGTCCACCGCCTTCTTCGTGAAGGGCTTGAAAGAAACATGAGGCCCCTACTGAGAATTTTATTAGAAAACAGAGAACAAAACAAACGTTCGAGACTTAGACACTCTAGCAGTTTTTGGTCAGCCATACTAGTGCATGTAAACCATTTCTCTAGTCTAGCTACTAGTATATCTAGCTCGGTCGATTAGGTGCTTGTCGCATTCCTTCTGTGTTTGCATGCTAATGTGTTGAATTTTTGGCAACCCAGAAAAATCAAGACATATACGTCATGGCATAGACTGTGATTTTTCATCTTATCTGCGCTCTTCTTTTCGGATCGATCGTCGATATATATTATACATGTCACACATCAGATGTCACAAATCAGTTCGATATATGAATGCCGTAAAGTCTGCTAAAGAAGATATTGCAGGATGTTGACACTCGAAAAACGCCACGCAAACGCAAATAATCAGTAGTATGAGACAGAAAACTAGTGGGTGGACTATGCGTTGCACCTTTTTCTTTCGTGGTGGTACTAAACACTGTATCCATATATATACATTATCAATCAATCGAGGATCAACAAAACCTTGACTAAGTTTGGAACTCACGCACACTAAAGTTGTCGTGTGTGTGTGTGTTATGAGCACTGGACAAATTAAGATTCTCTCTGCAATTGATGTGTACAGTCAACAATTCATGCATCCAACAATAGAGGAAACCAGCTGAAACATTCATCTGTGTCATCTATCGTACACGTCGCATACACTGCCCGCCAGATTTTTTTTACTTCCTGGATTCCTAGCTACTCTTCTCCCTCACGTATCGACTATGAGATCGAGCAATATCATATCTATCCATTTCAGGTCCGTACGAATATATTACAAAAGGACAAAAATAAAATGCATAGACTCTTACTAATTTGTTAGAACAAACAAATCATGAGCAATATAATCAAGACTAGCAATAACTGGAGTCGTATGTGGGCGGCTATTCTTCAGAGGCTAGATTCACAGGATTTAGTTGTGGCGGCTTTTCGCAGCAATTGCCACAAGCAGTGGCCAAGCCTATCTTCTCATGGATATATTATTTTATAGTTTTCATATTGCTAGACACTAGAGTGTGTCAGGGTTTTCTCTTTTGTGGCTGTGTTTCAAAAGCAGATGCCGGTAATTTTTACAAAGCTTTGTGTTAACTCAGTGTATTGCTCTTTGAGAAGTTATAGAAGTTCCTTTGTAAAAAGAAAATCTCAGTTTGGTTTAAAGCAAGCAGATGAACGTAACTAGGGCTACTTAACGCTCCAAACTTAGAATGGGCATTCGGTTTTAACCGGCAACTCAGTTTGGCTCATGCCACCATTGGTTTCTTCAATTTGGTTTGCTATAAAAACCGAACGCCAAGCCGACAACTGAAATTGTCATAACCAAGAACTGAAACCAAATCAAAGAAACTGACAGTTTGGTTCGATTCAGTTGTTTGTGCAATAATAACGTGCCCACCTTGACTGCAAACTATTAGTAGTGCATAGTTCACCGCTCACCTATAAAACTAGATATTCTACCCATTAAACTATTGAAAACTATCTAGATAACCCCCTAACATATATACATCTTCTTATTTACCCACACAGAACACAGATGTGCAGTGTAGATAAAGATCGAGTTAGGAGTTACCAGTGGCACACACAGCTCATAACTGCATTATTGAGTGGAATTCAGACTCATCATCCGACTAGTAGTATTCGAGTTCTACGATCCAACAACCCGTTCATCACCACATATATATTGTCACTATATAAATTGCATGCAATTATTATCCACACAAATTTGTTTCTTTATTCACCCTTCTCTTTCGTCGCCTCTTTTTTCTTCGGTCGACACTGCATGCAGTGACGACGGCAACTATGGAAAGAAAATGAACGCATTTATTATTTTTTTACGTTTGGATATAGATGTGTGACCCCAAGGTCCAAAGGACAAGGATAAAGTTACTTTCTAAAGAAAGTGGGACGTGGGAGAGAATAAGAAAAAGATAAGGATGAAACTCCATGTAAGAGAGAGGAGATATTCCAAAAGAGCAAACTGAGCATAACGACGTTTTTCTCTTTACACCCTCTGTCCCATTTTAGATGACGCTATGGGAAACGTGCCGGTCAAACTTTCTCAACTTTGACTAGATTTATAGAAAATATATGCAATATTTAG